>JAUZNJ010033926.1:0-12945 GCA_034780135.1 Jordanella pulchra | reverse complement strand
ATGTATACATATATGTATATATATATTCCTTTAGGCTCTGAAGGCCATGGTGGAGGTCAAATATGAGTCTGCTAAGGAGCACGCTAAGGCTAAAGCAGAGAAGGTGGCCTTAGAACAGATACGTGGACATCCATCAACATGGATGCCTACCTCGCAGTGACATGCCACTTTGTGGAGGAGAATGAAAACCTGAGCTTGGTGTTGTTGGGTGTGCAGGCATTGCCCCAGTCTCACACTGCTGAAAATATTGCTTGTGTGAAAGCCTCCCTGATGGAGGAATGGGGAATCTCAGGCAAGATGACATGCATGGTCACCGATGGTGCTCCTAATATGGTGGCATGTGTGAGAGAGCTGAAGCTTCGACACCACATTTGTGTTGCTCACACCCTCAATCTTGTTGTGAAGAGGGTTCTTGACCAGCACCCTGTGCTCTCTGGCCTTCGGGCCAAAGCACGGAAGCTGGTTGGCTACTTTAGAAGCAGCACCACTGCTAAGGTATACTCTTTTCTTTTATTCCAATATATAATGTTAATAGTTTGTCTGTATTCCTACTGCAGTGACTTAATGGCCTACTCTTCTGTATCTTTAAAAGGAGAAGCTTACACAAGTGCAGCTTCAGCTGGGCATGCAAGCAACCAAGCTGATGCAGGAGGTGGAAACAAGATGGAACAGCACTTACTTGATGCTGCAACGTCTAATGGAGTTGAGGGAGCCAGTAGGAGCAGCATTGGCTGGATTACACACTGAGATTCCCTTTTTCACTGCCAGCGAGTTTGACATTGTTGTAACGTGCCTTTCTTTACTCTCTCCTTTCTATGACGCCACCACGGAGCTCTCTGCAGAAGAACACGTGTCGGCATCAAAAGTTATCCCCCTCCTGAAGATGATAGAGAAAGCCCTTCAGGAGGAAGTCGGCACCTGCACTTGCAGTGGAAATAGGAGAGCAGCTCATCAGACAGGTCAGGGAGAAGCTGCACATGCTCCAGTCAATGAGCATCTTGCTCATTGACTGGAGCATGTGGTGGCTACACTCCTGGACCCACGATTTAAATTTATAGCATTTTTCAGCAACACAAAAGCTGCTGAAGCAGTGAAGCGCTTGACTTCAGAGTGTGCCTCCGTCATCCGACGGAACACAGAAGAGAACACTCACAAGATTCCTCAGGCTTCCACCTCTCAAGAAGTCACTGCGGGAATCTTTTATATTACATTTTGAGATTACTTATTCCTATTACAACACTTACTAACTTGGACCTGTGGTTTCCATTTCGGTAGCAGACTTTGGCGAAGATTGGACACTAGTGTCATTGGGGCAAAGAGGACTCAAAATGTGTCAGCAGATGCCACCGTAGACGTCCAGCGCTACCTGTCAGAGGCAAACATAAGCACGCTGGAGAACCCCCTGGAGTACTGGGCTAATCATCAGTTGCTTTACCCCAATCTGTACAAACTTGCACTTATTTATTTATGCACCCCGGCATAATCTGTGCCATGTGAACGTGTCTTTTCAAAGGCTGGAGAAGTAGTGTCGAAAAAGAGAAATCGTTTGAAACCAAAAACTGTGGAGAAATCGTTGTTTCTTAATAAAAATGCATGAAATCATCCAAGTTACACAACCATTTGCCTATTCACTACCCCTTCCCTAGTTCCACAAGCACTTTCACTGTCCTCTGCCTGAATAAGCCCATGCCATTGTTCTGGAGTCACAGAAAAACATTATTACACAACATGCCATATCACATGGCACTACTATTTTGGGAAAAATTACACACAGAGAATACATTCAAACAATATTTTATTATACACATATGTGTATACATAATTTATGTAGACAAATGATTTGTCATGATCGGGGGGTTCTTTGTTATTCTACTGTGTGTTTTTGTTCTCCTGTGCGCCTATCCTTATTCCACCACCAGATGGCGCCAGGTTCTGTTGGAGTGCGATGTGGCTCCTAGCAGCACAGGTGTTTCCATTTAGCCTCATCAAGCTCTCTGCACTTAAGGAGTTGCTGCCCAGTCATCAGAGCCGAGTGTTTGCCAGCTTTTGGTACCAAAGAGCCTCCTGAGTTTAACCTCTGAGTTTTCTCCTCGTTGCATTGATTCACTAAGTAACTTACTTCTCTGTGTTTTCATCGCTGCCTTCAGGTGCTCTCCTGGAAGTCAGGATTACCGTTTTCTCCTGGCTACCTTCCTGAGCAAACCTTCCCTGGTGACGCCGTGGTTCTTACCCACTGGATGCCCGAACTCTCAGTCTCACTTCTCCGTTGCTCTCCTGGATTTTCTACACCCACGACTGGCAGCCGCACCGCTCCTGTAGTCTCTGACCACCTTGAGCCAACCTGTCCGTTTCCCATCGCACTCCTCTGCAGCTCCTGGACCCACACAGGAATCAAAGACCCCGGATACACAAAACCTCCCTTCAAAACCTGGAACCATTCACCAAACAGTAAGACTCATTCTTACTACGTTCTGCTACTCAGTTTCCCAACTGGCCTTGAACTCATCAGTCTGCTCTCTCTCCCAGTCTTTGCCTCAGCCGGTGTTTCCTCCCAGGACCTGGCTCTCGCGTCGCTCCTGCGTACATCTCTTAAAATAAACATCTTAAATCTGATTCAGCTCTTAGATGATTCAGCTGAGTACTTAAAAAACCTGAACATGACATGATTTCGTCCTACACCTTTTGTGGGTTAACCCTAACCCAGGGCTGACGGCACAAACAGGAACAGCGAGGGAGCAACAGGTTAACCTGGTAAGGAGGACAACAAGGAGTTAGCAACGAGAAGATCATAGAAGCCTTTCTTTGGAACGATAGTTACCAAGGTGAGCTAACACTCAGGCAGTGAGAAGGTTGTTCCGCCGCTGCTTATATCTGCCATCAGCGCTCTCCAAACGAGCTGCAGGTGTGGCCACAGGGTTACCCCTGCAGCTTCTCAGGGGCTCTGCATGTGGTGACATCTGGTGGGTGCCCAGAAGAATGACGGTGCACTCAAAAAATAAAAACTTAAACCAAAAACAAAGAAAACCAAAACAGAAATAAACGGATCCTGAAGGAAGGAAGTCTATGCTTATTAATCACAAATCATCAAAGCAACTTATAATGACAACCTCATCTGAAAGTACAAACTAAAGAACACCAACCAGTTCTAAAGCATCTTCAGACAGACCCTTGTTGATCCCTGGAGATCCACTCTTAATAGGAGTTTCCAATTATTCTGTTACATTTTATCTGAGTCTCTTTTCCTCATGCCAGCAGCAACCTCTGCTCTTTTCTTACTTTTTATTAATTAGGTTTAGTTTATGTTACATTTTGGGTCCTCAACTTTAGAAAAGCAAAACCCATGGAGGAACTATTATTATATATTTTTTTTTATTTGAAAAGCATCAAACATCACAAAGATCAGCCCAATCCAAATAAAATTAATCGATTAACACTCACTATCACACAGGGCAGGTCCCCATCAGTTGCGACCGGCTGTGACAACAGACTTCCACTTCTTCTAGGCACACAGTTTTTTTCCTCATGTTTACATTGGCAGCAACTCAGCCAGCTACAGTGTTTGTGCACGCAATATGCTCACGTGCTCTTCCCATCTTAATAACAGGCTTCACGCAACATTTTCCCCTTCATTCATAAAACGGTAAAACCTGGGACAGGTGACCAAAATGGGGACGGTTCCCGGAAATCTGTGTCATGTGAGGCCAGTAACTGTTAGCCACAACTAACACAGTATTGTTTAATGCATGGGGTTGTCTGCTGCCCACTAGTGTTGGGAAATTCGACTCTTTTTACTGACTGGGATCTTTTACTCTTGGACAGTTTTTACAGCAGGTGGCGCTGTAGCCATCCTGTGGGCATTGTAAACAAAAAAGGCCACGGTTCTAAAAACCTAACACTGAAACACAGTTCGCTTCGGCTGAGCTGAAAAAGTAAAATACACAAAATGCCAAACAGCTGGGAAACCCAATTCAAAACATTATAAAGTGACTTGAGTCTGTATCCTCCTCGCCACTGTTGTTTAAAAGCAACACAGCTAGTCGGTAGCTGTCATGTGGCATGACGGTCTGTCAGTGATTGGGTCTTTGATTGATCAGCTCTTTCAGCGATCCTCTCTGTCTTATTCGGTCTGACTCTGTGATCAAACTGTCCAGCTTACTGCTTGAGCTGTTCAGCCATGTCACATACCACAATTAAGTCAAAAACATTTCCTTAAAATGTTGCATAGTGCATTTAATGTGTCCTATTATTCTTTGTTTTATTTTATGGTTGCGTGTAACACAAAATCATTGTGCTGATTTTCAAAAGTATTTATTTACAAACACACTTAACACATTATATACACAATAACAATATACACATCTAACGGACATAAATAAACTTAATTAGCAAAAGTTAAATAGGAATCAAGTTAAATAAAACAACCCAATTTAATAACAATATTGCACAGTAAAAGTAACACTATTAGGCTATATTAGGCCGTTTATGGTCTGCTCTAAGGCAAGTCGGCATTGACAAACACCAGCTCACAGACCTTGGGGGGGTCTGTTGCGTCTGTCAGTGATGATCTGCCCAGTCTTTGAGAAAACTCAGAGGGAAATGATGTCGCAATAATGCACAGTCTTGACCTCATCGCTTCACACAGAGTTTTAAATACTAGCGAGCACATCTTCCACCATGCCAGAGGGTCTGATGTGCGTGGTAGGAGTGGCTCTGCCAGGTAGGTCCGCATCTCCATCATGGCAGCAGTTGAGTTGCTTGGCATGCCAGAATCAGATGAAGTGGAAGCCCTGGTGTTTGCTACCCTCTCATCAAAGTCTTCCCAAAACATAGCCCCTGTGCTGGCAATGGCAGCAGGATTTCGACCCTTCTCCTCACTGTGACTGGCCCGTTTTTGTGTTGCAGCAGCTGTTATTCTCTTTACAGCATCATCTGCGGCCTTGGTATTAATAAAGGTCTGCTTTTTGAACCTTGGGTCCAAACAAGTTGCATCAGCAAGCTTCTCAATGTGTTCCACTTTGCTGAACCTCTTCTGCATCTCTGCCATCAGGCAGTCTACCAGTTATTGAACTGGTTGTTGGATGGATGGATTTCTCTGATGGTGGGCAACAATCCTCTAAAGACGTTTTGCCATCAGAAAAACTTTGGAGGCTGTCACAAACCTACACACAAACATAGCTCAATTATTCAAATGTGTATAACAGCACACTGTACTATCGCAAAGTCAGTGCCATACATCTTTGTTAGTACAAAGGCTACAGTTAAAATCCATCACTAACTATATTTTTGGTTAGGAGTCAAATTTATTTATGTGTACACCGATTTATCCATTAAAAGTAAATCTAATTTAATAGTAACAATGAATACATACCTCTGAGTGCTCACTCCAACAGTGACCTCCTCAAAAGGCTTGAAAATGTCCACAGTTTCTTGTATAATTCCCCTTTCCTCTGTGGACAGTGTGGCTAGTGGTGCATTGATGAGTGCCAGGGTGGAGATGACTGGCTTATTCACCAGCATGTAGAATCTTGAATTCCACCTTGCTTTTATTTTTTTAATTGTGGTCTGAACCTCCCTCAAGGCAGCTCTAACAATGAGGTTTAACACATGGGCAAAGTATGGTATGTGGTCTCAGTGCAGATGATCTCTCAGGGCTGCAACAATGTTGCTTGCATTGTCTGTGACACAAGCTACAATTTTTTCACTGTCACCCCATTAAATCGCTGCTCTCTTCAGTTCACTTGCCAGGTGAGCAGAAGTGTCTCTGTCTGTCAAGACACAACAGTCCAGGAGATGTGAGGTCATAACAAAATCCTGTAGGTAGTGGCAGGTCAAAGACATGTAACTTGTGGTTGTCAAAGACGCCCAGCAGTCTGTTGTGATACATACAGCAGGAGCGCTCTTGACTTTTCCCATCACCTCAGCTCTTAACTTCCCATACATATTAGGCAGTAGAATTTGAAACAGGGTTTTCCTCCTTGGCAGAGTGTATGAAGGGTCCAGGGTCTTTGAAAATTCCTTGAAGCCTTTGTCCTCAAAGATGGAGAACGGTTGATCGTCACAAGCAATAATTTTTACAAGTACTTCACCCAGGTTACTCTGCCTGAGTGGATCCATTGGCCTTGTCACATAAGTGCCCATCAGTGTTTGTTGTGGACTCCATGGCCTAACTGCTGCTTGGGTGGTGGTAGTGGGTGCTGCTGGTGTACTAGATGTTGCAGAAGCAGTGATTGGAGGTCCAGATGAAGGGCTGCTGGATTTACAGCTGCTGCAGTGGCTCCATCATCACTCTCCACTCTCACTTGTTCTAACTGCACAGCTGGATGAGTTCCTTAGATGGATAAAAGTCTTTTGCAGATATTTCACTTGGTCTTAGTGGCTGAAATGTTACCAAAGTGGTTCCAAATGTCACTCCTTTTACTCTTGTTTTACTCTTGTTTTTTTTAATCTGATTTAACCTGGAACCTAAGCTAAATGTATGGGGGATTGGTCACTGGCCCCCATGTCCCCTTCTTGGATTAGTGGCACTTAATTTGTGGCACAGGATCTTCTCATTCCCATTCATTTCTGATTCGAGCCTAAACGGTTATGTGTCTGTCAGACAAAGCGAAATACCGTGCAGTGCAGGGCGATGCACAGATTACTATACGACAGGTAGACTTAAAAAAAATGTAATTTAATGACTTTTTATCCCAACAAGTCAGAGAACAAAGATATGCACAGAAAGTTTTGAATATGAAAAAAAGCGTAGATCAAAAGAAGCTATTAAAAATCAGGAGTTTAACTGAAAATGAAATTGTCCTAATGAATAAGATTACAAGAACTGAAGACCACAGATTAAACATGATTTCATGAATGATATGCTATGATGATATGCTATTATGATTTTTAACAGTATTTATTACATTATTATTTATTTATTTCTATACTTAACTCATTATATACATAAGAAAACTATACCTACAAGCATCGAAGACCACTGATCAACCATGATTTCATGAATAATGTTACAAATGATGAACATCAAAAATCAGACATCATTTATTTCCTCCTTTGTTTCTCTGTCCATGGCCCCAAAGCTGAGCTACACTCACATGACGAATGAATGCCTGAGACTGAGCAGATTATCACGTGACAATCAAACGATCTATATTAACGATCTGATCTTGAGAGCAAACTGCTCTTCAGGCTGCACTGACTGTCACGTGACAAACAAACGAAGGCTCGAGGTTTCCGAATGTCAGAGTCATGAACGAATGATTTGTGTTTCCTGTCCTGCTGCCGCCATGTTGAGAGGAAAGGTACTGCATGAACATGATCGAATCACTCACTGAGAGGACTCATTACACCAGAGTCACATAGAAGATTCGTTCATATTGAGCGAATTGCTTGCGAACAACACATCACTACTGCCTACTGTGAATCTTGTTCAGGCCATTTTATTTTTGACAAATAATCCAAAAGTAAAATCAATAACTGATGCTTATATTTGTTGTCTCTGCTCAGTGTATTCTGTGTACAGTGTTGTCTCTTTTATTGTAAATATAAAATATCAAGGCAAGGGAAACAATAGAGCTCACATTGTCTATCAAAATAAAAAATATATAAAATACAGTTGTGTGTCATTTTTTTGATAGGTCAGTTATGTTTGTTTATACAGTCAGTTTGAGCACAATTTGCTTGAGTTAAATTGTCCTTTCTTAAACCTCTTTTATGACTCCAGAACCATGATTTTTTGCAACTTTGTTTTTTGGGTAAAAAATAAAAAACACTTCTGAAATAATAGCTGTGCCTCCCCATGCTCGTTTCCTCAGTCCTTCACATAGACCAAGAACGACGATTACTGCTTTAGTTTTGTCTCACTGAGAAAACGATTTCTTCCTCATCAACTTTTCCATCATGCTTTTAGTTGATTACCATAGAGGTTTTATGTCAGCATTTTCTTGTTTGATTGCTTTTGCATGAAAAAAACCCTGAAATTGTCCATGTGCTTGCATTTTACTTGAAGATGCTTTATTTTTGAGAAATGGAGCAAATAGACGGGCAGAGGACGAGTTAAGCTTCAAAAGATGCAACAAAGCGTTACGCATGTGTGATTCATTGAAGTTGCTCTCCCAAGCAGAAATGCTTTGCTTTGTACTCCACACACTGTGAATGTATTATTCAACAGTTCACAGAGAGCAGTTGATCTCTGAATGGCACTGAGGGGTCAATAGCTCATGGAGGACCATTAGCATCTCAAGCTCTGACTGACTGTGTGCATATGTTTGAAAAGGAAAGAAAGAAGTAAACATAAAAGTAGTCAGAATTTGACATTTAAAAACCACTTTCAGACAATGCTAGGTTAAAGTGTGATCAACAGAAGGACACTGCATTGCCACTCTCCTCTAACATGCTGCCTATTATTGTTAAAAAAGACCTTGTTATCATTCATGTATGTCGTTGTCCTTAACAGATTTATGGCTGTAGAGAGTGCAGAGCGGTTGAAGTGCCTGACAGGTTCTGCCTGGTTTGGAGTGTGTGTGGTTAACGTTTGGTCTGGTCAGGAGTCTCAGTCATATGTGGGTTCAAACTTCTAACTAGGATCATGTAAACACATCGGCTGCATCAACCTGAAGTTTGTCAAAACCATACATAAAATATTTCTGGGGGCTGTAGTAGGAAAGTTCATACTAACCTCCTAGTATTTGTCCATTTAGAATCTGTATATGTTTATAATGTCACCATGTTGTTTTGGCTAAACTGCCTGTAAAACGTGGAAGTGCTGAGCGGCGCCTTTGCAGCAAATCCAGTCATTCAGAGCTGCTCCACTGAGTGAGCCGCAGATTCATTTTGTTCTTATTTGTCACTCGCTACATCAACTCTAAATCTTAGAGGAGGATGGATCGGTTGATGAAAAGCCTAGTGGATCTCGTGGATTTTACAAGTAACAGACTACATGTGCAGACTGTTTCACAATTTATTGACTTTTAATTAGCAACAAATTGTTTTCCTACAACAATTACGCCTTCCAACAGCGTAATAAATATGAGCATTGAATTAAGAAATATTATTTGCACTCACTTAATAAGCATAAATCCAAACAAACCAAGGTAAGATAATTAGACTGAAGCCTAGTTTTTCAAACACAGGTCAAACTTGACTCCCCTCCCATCAGCGCCAAAAAAAAGCAAGCAGCAGACAGAAACTCCTCCCATTTCATGATGCATGAAGCAAGGGAAGATTTGTTGCCCTTCGGCCATGCAAGTTGCTGGCAGAATGTCAAGCCAGCAACAGCAATTAATAAATGAATGAGGAGAAAAATACGCTTGAATCATTCTCATTGTAAACACTACTTTAACACTAACAGAGGCTGGTGCTCAGTTGTCTAGTTAGTTACCATGACAACATAGTACTGCCTCTTTTTAGGAACCAGAGGGTCAAAGCATGGCCCACAGGCTGTCAGGTTCACAGGATTAAGGTCTATTTCCTGCAGTTTTGGGGTTAAAGGCAGGTTAAAGTATTAAATTAACTTTTGTATGACTAATAAAAACCATAGTAAATTAACGACTGTACATTTTATCAACATTGTACAGAAAATGTGAAGCTAAAATTTTGTAGCTATCAGCCTGGTAAAAGAACACAGTCTGATTTAAACATAAGGTCCCTGACAAAAAACTTGTCACTTATCCGTTTTCAAGAAACAAGTGCTTATAATCTGACTTGTAATACCTCCATTGATTTTGGAAACAGTTCATATGAAAGCTAAAAGCCTCCCAAATTATGTTCAATTTATAAAGAAAAATTTGCATCACCAAAGAAAGATTGACCATTTAATGCACACAGTTCAGGATCTGGATAACTGTCTGGACTGTCTGGTTATCCCGATCTTCCCAAATATCATTACCAAAATGTAATCATTTGTCAGTGGTTATAATACGCCCCTTCTGTGAAACCTTGAGTAAAATCTGCCTGGCAATTTTCAAGTTATTTTTAAAACAAACAGACAAACAAACGCCAATGAAAACACCTCCTTGGCGGAGGTAAATATGGATCTCTCCATATCACTACTTAATTCACTAATGTTTAGCAGTACAGTTTTGTATTTGAAGTATTTTTTTGTTAAACCTTCACATTACAAAACTTATGTCTTCTCAAAATCAGATCTTTCTGTGTTCATTAAATGATCGATCTTTCTTCAGTAAACCAAATATATTTTGGTGAATTAAACATAATTTGGGTGGGTTATAGCTTTTATATGAGCCATTTCTAAAATCAATAGATTAATTACAAGTCAGGTTATAAGCTGCTGATTCTAGAAAACTGATAAAAGACAAGCCTTTTGTCAGAGACTGTAGAAGGACTATAGACTATAGGCTTGGGACGCGTCGGGGCATCCTACGGCGGCTGCTTGCGGTGTTCTTGGAGGGGTTCCGTGCTGGCGGACGTGGGCTACTGGCCTGGTAGCTGTGGGGCCTTCGGGTGGGTGCCCCGGCGGGGCGCCGGGGGTTCGGGTTCTCTAGGCGTCTGGACCAGTGTACGCCCGGCTGTCCAACCCTGCCAGGGCCTCTGTTGTGCTGGGGGCCTGTTGAGCTGGAGGGGGGGGGATGGACACTAACACCTTATGGCAGATGCTTACCGACTGGTGGGGCCCTCCTCTACGGGGCGGATCTCCGGGGATGGGGGTGCCTATTGGAGTCAGTGGGGGAGCTGGCTCCCTGGGAGTGCAGTCCTCAGCTCCCCATCCTCCTTCTGCCTGCTCCATCACACTGCCGAACATGTAGGTTTTTGGGGAGGGGGTCGTAATCGGAGGACCCCTCCTTCTGATGACGTCCCCAACCCCAATTTTATTTTACACTTTAGACACTTCCATCTACAACATTTTCACAACACACTTAGATGTAGGGCATTTTCTGGGGGGGCGGGGGTCAAGGGCACTGTGGGGAGGCTTATCTCAAGGGCCTCACCGTGGTCAGCTCCCCCCACCCCCTGTCGCATTTTGGACATTGAGGGTTCTGGGTTGTTGTCTGGGGTGCACTGGCAATGCCTGTCTTCTGGAGGGAGGACGGGCTGTGCTTGCCAGTTTTAATTACACCTGAGAACAACATGCAACAACATCACATTAGAGTAGGCATAGGGAGGATCAGGGTCTTCTCACACCCCTGTTTTCTGGCTGCCACCCTGAGTCTGGGGCTTGAAGGAAGTGCAAGCCGCCTGTTCTGTGGTGATGGGAGGGGGCTGTTGCGGGGCCAGGGTGGGCTACCGGTGCTGGGGCTGTCACTTTTGCTCTCCCCAATGGGGGATGGAGGGAGGGGTGTGTGGGCGGGTGACTTAGAAAAGGGGGGTGGAGGGACTCTGGTTGGGTGGCCTGTGCAGGGCATGTGCGCCCTTGGGGCCTCGGTTCCCTAGGGCCCATGGCCGAATGCACTTCGGGGTGGCTGGCTGCCGGCGGAGCCCGCGGTCTCGTCCCCGTGGCTCCCCTGGGCTCTGGCATTGCGGTGGCTGGGGACTTCCTCAGGGCTGTCTCTCCTCCTTCCTTGGTGGGGGTCGGATTTCCTGGGTCGCCCCCTCCTTGGCGTCTTCGATCTGGGGGTCGCTTTGGGCGTCTGGGGATTTGGGTTTCTGGGCGCTGGACTGGGCCCTCTCGTGGGACGCTTTTTCGACTCTCCACAACTGCTAGTAAGCATTTTTCCTTTGGATAAACTTTACATACACAAGTGCACTTTTATAAACAGCTACAGGTACTTGGTTCCAGGCACTTAGAGATTGACTTTCATACAGAAAGCCCGTATTGTTATCTTCAGGCAACACAGAGTACATGACAGATTAAATAATGCTACTTACACTCTGCGATAGTATCTAGGTGCTACTTTGTTGTATGTCTCCTACCATATAAGTTGGTTGTGCTGTTCTTTTTGCATCTCTTTACAGGTGGTGGAGCAGACTGAAGATGTTTTTATCATTGTCTCCCTTTTATCTCCTGTTTCTTTCATCTTTTCTCCTTTTTTTCTGTTCTCTTTCCTTTTCTACTTTCATTGCGGTGTCCATATAATCTTTAAAACACCCTGTTTAATTATAATGAAGCAATTTATATGCATAAAACAAGCAGAACACTATGGCGATAGCCCTACTGCTCCACTAGTGAAAGCAAAATCTGTTAGGCTCTGTTTGGCATCAAGACAATTATTCTTATTGCCACATCGCCAGACAGGACACTGTAAAAAAAAAGAAAAAAAAAAAGAAAGACTATTACATTACTGATACTTCTAATCCTAACTTTAAAACATAAACAATGCCAGACTTTCAACATAAGACATAAAAACATTCATGCCACGGGGTATTTTTATTTGGATTTGGTAGCCAAGAAAGCCACGGACAAGTTCTGTGGTGAAAAAATGTTCTGTCATTCTGTCACCTGGATTCTGCCCTGTGTCTTAAATTGATTTGTCTTGTCTTGTCAGAAACCTGGCTGCAGCAAGACGATTATGTGAACATAAATGAGGCAGTAGCATCCAGGTATTTAAATTTTCATGTGCCCAGAAATTATGGATGAGGAGTAGGAGTAGCAACAATCTTCCAGTTATATGATTTATTGATTAGTCCAAACCCAGTTATTTGTTGTGATTCTTTTGAACAGTTATAAATTTCAAAGAATCTGTTTCACTTTTTATTTCCCGTTTATCATTGAATATTTTAGACGACAAAAATGTTGTTTATTCCCCCTCACAAGTTGACGATTTTGTTGATGGGGTTACTAGTTCCTTGTGTACTGCCTTAGATAACCTCTTTAAAAAAGAAAATCTTAGAAAATAGAAACCTGGCTCCTTGAATGCTAGGAAACTGGAGAGAAAATGGTGCTCTACATGCCTACAGGAATCCTATCTAATCTGGAAAAAAGTTTACTGCTGTATAAAATGACTCTTCGTAAAGCAAGAGCAGCATATTTCTCCTCATTAATTGAGGAGAATA
>JAUZNJ010033925.1:0-12947 GCA_034780135.1 Jordanella pulchra | reverse complement strand
AAAAATTAGCAGGTTGATTCAGAATTTCCCAAGTTTTCGGTCGACTTACCTGAAATGGCTCGATGTGGATATCTGTTTGGGTAGGAGCTACCTCTGAACGCTGGAGAGATTGTTTAATCAGACTGGAAATACCTTGTTTAGAACTTTAGCTGGATCTTTTTAAAGGCTATTTACCCACCTTGGCTGGGACTCTTTCCTTGGGCGCTCTGTGACTGTCCTACACCAATCATATAGTTCATGCACATAAATACTTGGATTAAAATGAGCATTACAATCTGATAGCCATTTAAAATCTGTCAGAGGCTTAATAAAGTGAGACGTGGCAGGGGCTTATCTTCCTAAAAGGATGTGTCCTCAAAGATACAATAAAGTATAATCATGTTAGAATAGGCCAGTTAAAGTCTACATCCAACTTCAAATGAGAATATGTAGCAGGACTAGAAACTGATGTCTAAAGATGCTCTCTATCCACTCATTGGAAACTTGGGCTATTTTAGGCCAGAAAATGTAGGCCTTTGAATATGATACTATACTGTACTGCCAAAAGACCTACAGATATAAATCATAGTTTGTTCTAGAATGTGAATAAACTCATGCATTCACTGATTCAAATATTTTGCACTTTCCACATCATTATTCTGTACTTTATTGTGTTGTTTTATAAGATAAAATCTCAATAAAATACATTTCTGTTTCCAGATGTAAAGAGAGGGGATGTGATTACAAAGGTCTGCGTATACTAAAATACTCCATCATACACCTTTACCGCTGCAGCACCTTATTCTAACCCTCCTTCATTAAATTTGTCTCTGGTTTGCTTCACTTACTTGAACTTGCGGCAGCCACATGGGCAAGGTACGGATGACTGCTGCCTGGATGGAAGAAAAACAAATGGTGTGCCGGTGTGGAAAGACGGAAGATAATGTTACAGAAATGAAAGAGAGAGGGAACGCTCGGGAGCCTATTTGGCACACAGCCCATCTCATTTGAAAGCATACCTTAAGATACGGTGGCACAGTCTACCCACCGTGGCTGAACTTCCATCCAAAATGATGCAGACTCTCAGTGATTACTGCCTGATTGTGTGTTCATTTAATCAGCGATGAAAGCTCTGCTGATCTGCAGTTAAGACAGCCTGTACTGTATTAACTTCATCACAGAGGAGCTGTAGCTCCTCCATAATTGCAGTTGTAATTACCAGCTGCAATCATTCATCTTCATCGGCCATTACAGAAAAGAAAGACTGTTGTGGCAAGCTGCAGGTTCGGATTACAAGCTGCTAATGATGCAAGTTAGACGTCAAGCAGAGGAGGCAGGCTGCTTGTTTATTGTTTATCATTTTTAACTGCTTGTTTTATTCACCTGCATCTCTAACTTTATGGGCTGCGGCTCTGGCTTTGGTGGTCGTGGGTGGTGGTGGAGGGGTAGTGGTGGTGGTAGTAGGTGCAGTTGTTGTGGTTGTGGTGGTGGTTGGTTCTGGGGTGGTTATGATGACTTCAGAGGTGGTTGTTGTTGGTGGCAGAGTCGGTGATTTGGCGTCTTTTTGACCTGAAAAGGAAGAAAATACAAAGGCTGTCACAAACAAGGTGGACGGGTGAGGCAGGATGAGCGTCTACACTGGAACCTCTGTGTTTTGCATTCTTCTCATTCTTAGAAGAGTACAGCAATCCAAATCCTAATTCTGGCTGAGTGAAGTTCAGCATGCCAGAGACTACTGCCACCACCATGTTTCAACTGCAGGCATGCCGTGTTCATGGTGATGTGCAGCGTTGCCCACTACTATTTTCTAATAAACCACAGGGGTTTTCATAGAGCAGCAGACCAATTTACCAGTTGAGCTTGATAAAATGCATGGCAGGTTTTTGTTTACAAAAATCTTTTACAATTTTACACTGTCTGTTGTTTAATAAGTACAATCCCAGTAAACTATACTGCAGTTTGTGTTTTTAATGTCAAAAAATACTGAAGGACGTAATGTGTTGTTCAGGGAAAATGTCAAACATTTACATTTGGGTCTTCTTTAAACTTACTTTCTATAATTTTTGTTCTCAAAAAATCTATGGTTAAAAGGTGTTAATAACTAAATAAAGAAATAATATCATGAAGTAAAAAAAATCTTTTTTTATAGGGAAACTTTCATTGCAGATTTTGATTATATTTGAATTAAAAACCATAAAAACAGTATTAATCCAGTGCAGTATTAGGTAAAAAAACAAAACAGTGAAGATAAACTAAATGTAATGAATTAAGAATTGATGGCATGTGTGTAAAAAAATAAAATAAATACTACTCTGACCTGTCTTTACATATGTTGGCCTTGAAGTAGCATAGTCCAGAGTGGAAGGGTAGATTACTCCTTTCTTTGGTTTTCCAACTGAAACGCAACAAAAACCAGCATTTATTTGGCAAATCTATTTTATAATATCAACTTTAAAATTATATAACTGTACAACAGTACCTGAGACGACAAACGACTCCCTCCACTTTGGTAGGGACAGGGATCGCACCCCGTTAGAGTTGCTGCCCTTGTAGACGTTCTGTCCAGCCATCTTCCTCACAATTACTTTCCCCCCTGAGTTTGTGATGACCCCACTGTGTAGACAACATGTTTATTAAACACAACTGTTACCAGACAGTTCTGGTGAAAGGTATTGCTCAGGCTCTTCACCTGTGGATGGCTGCATTGCAGATGCTGGAGATGGAGGCATAAACACCCGTCCCGTAAACCTGCTGCTTGGTTTCCTTACAGTGTGCGGGACACCTGGCAATAAACTCTGGAACGGTAACCTTCCCTGCTCTGACGTCACACTCTATATCTGGAACAACTGTGGAGAGTGGATGACCAAATGCCAGAGAAGTACAAAAGGTTGAAGAAGGCATAAAACAATAGCACATTATAATGTAGACCTTTTGGGTAAGATTTATAATTAGTATTATTATTTTTTTACATCTTAGAGACCCCAGCCACAACCACAACCACAGATTCCATCCAATATTCAACAGATCTTTGGCAGTAGTTTAGGCACTGTCAGCACCATGGTAAAAATGGTATCATTTCCAAAGTGATTTTGAAAAACCATAAACAAAAAATGCCTTCACATAGACACCATTAAAAACACTGCAGTATATGCCAGATCATTTGGTGGTGCTGTAACACTGTCACAGAAAAAAACAACCCAAAAACAACTCATTCCAGGTGAACACAACAACTTGACTTGCAGGTTATAGAACAAGGTGGTACTACAACATTGTACAACACGTTTCTTATGCACCCAGAAGCAGCTTCTTAAAATCTTTACACTCTTGGATCCACTTCAATGATCAATTTATGGTTCATCAAAACACCAGATTTGTATTGAAATAATGTTTAAATGACAAAAGACCTTTAAATAAGTTGGTTTCCATGTGGACAGGGCCTCAGTGTGAGAGTTAAGCTTTAATATGGTTGAAAGGAAGGCCCTGCAGAAGATAGTGAAGGGAGCTACTGTAACAGTGTCAATCAAAAGCCCATTTTCTCTGTCCAGGGTATGTTTCATACTTTGATATAGGGTTTGATTCAAACTGTGATTCTAGATAAAAGAAAATGGGTTAAAATGACGAAAAACACTCGAGTAGCCATCAAGTTTCAAACTCACAAAGAACTGGAAACTGTTAAATCAGCAGAGAAACTATTTTCACAGCTCCATAGTTTGAAGGATGTCTACTAAAAAAATAAAAAAAATAAATCAAGCTCTGAAATCTGTGACTGCCCACAAAGACAAGATTTTTTTTTTTTTTTTTTTTTTTTTTTTTTTATTACAGAAAATAATTTTTACATTTCTCTTTAATAAAAAGAGGAAGGTTTGAAGTTGACTCATCAGGAGCTCTGGACCAACTGTTTAAGTATTGTGGTGGCAGCATTAATGGTATACCTGCTGTACTGCTGACGGCTGTGGAGGATTTCACAAAATAGATGGAATAATTACCAATTAAATCAACAGCTGGGTGGCTAAAACTGACAGAGTTGGTTTTTGTAACATTGGGCCTGAAGCAACAGCATTTTCGTATTCATGTACTTTTTCTCCTACCTTTTACTTTTAGGAATTCGACACGTCAGATTCAATAAACATTCCTAACAACAACATTCCACCTTTTTTGTAAGAGAGATTTAGATCTGCATAATCACCGCCCTGATTTTTCCACATAAGGATACGAATTTCCACACCTCTGAACATGCAGGTGTTTACTCACAGATTTCACAATTTTCTGGCATTGAAGACGAAAATGAAAAACTTTATAGGTTCACGGATCGAAGTTCTGCTGACTGAGAGCTGTTAGACATAATTAAAGGACCAGTAAAAAGCCAAGTAGTGGGGAATAAATTGCAAGAGCTATAAATACTGTGGTCGCTCTGTTATAGAAGTAAAAGTACAATAAAAGAATACAAATATTACAAAAAGAAAAATCATTTGATCCAAAAACAATAAATGAAAATTACCGATGGAGGCAAGAGGTGCAACATATGATGTAAATACTTAATATAATAAAAGTTCGCCATTAATCAACACAACTAAATCAAATTTTAATACACACACACACACTGTATATTTCCAGACCACATCTGTCCTCCCTACATCTACTCTCACAACTTGTAAACATATATATAAAAGGCTGATGACAAAACTCTAATTTGACAGATTCAGACAGACCCAAACATTCTGCATTTATTGTAAAAACAAAGCCAAGGAGCTTTGATGGAATTAAATGAACACAAGTCTCACACTTAGAGGAGCTTTGCTGAACTTTCCATCCATTTTCTGTTCCAGATGTTATTTCAATAGTAGCTTGATCTCTGACTGGTCTCTCTTTTGAACAGCTAATTTAACCAATGTCCCCTGGATACCGACATGCTAGCTGCAGGTGTAGTGATAATTCTGTCATCAGAGATTACAAATCTCATTTTTAATTGCAGAGTTGCATAACGTCTAATGATGCAGACTAATAAAATGGAAAATTGCTTCCAAGTAAAACAAATGTGGAGATTTAGTGAAAAACTAGGTTTGGTTAACAGCTGACTGATTGCATAAGTCTCCTACATGAAGACTGTTGTAATCGTTAAATTTGTTTGTACCTGCGAGGAGATTAGAAATAGGAGAAAGATGGTCAATGCATCATTTTTTTTTTTTTATAAATCACTCATACAAATGATTTAAGAACAGATTTGTGCATACGAACAGTTCGTGCATGAGGCCCAGTGATCCCAGAAACACACCAGAATTGGCTTTGAACAGTTTAATGGTATCATTAAAAGGTCAAAATAAGCATGACATTCATGGCCGTTATGGATGTGTGAGAGCTTGACTGTGAATTGACCAATTCACTGACATCATATTTTTTCATCTTAAGAACTTCATGAATAAATTCTATCAGCAAAAAAAGTCAGATTTTCTCTCCTGTGCCCTGTTGTATACTTCACTTAGAGCTGCTACAACTTTCACCTTCCTGTGAACCCCAGTTTACTCAGCAAAGTAAGACACATAATAACACTGATAGCGTTGAAAATTACAGGCTTTTGGCTGTCGATGGAGACATTTACCTTGCTTTGGTTTCTTGCTCTTTGATCCATTTGGCTTGGCCCAGCACGCCCAAGACAAGAGGAACGCTGCAGGTGAAGAAGAGGGCGTTAGACATATTAGGAGGCACAGAAACATAATCATCAGCATTTTTCCTGCATCCACATGGCAGCTGATGCAAGATGCAGCTGTTTGATGGTGTGGATTTACTGCAGTCTGATTCTGATGGAGATATGGGACACTGTAGACAAGACTGAAACATTTTAAAACAAGGGAATCAGTGTAATGCATAGAGACAGATTGCTTCTCACCGTAGAAGATGACAGTAATGGATCTGATCATGATGAATGATGCTCTGGTTCAGCAGCTGAGCCAGATGTTCTTGAATTACTCTTCAACCTTACATGGAAATGAAACAGAGCAAATGCTTACTTTTATGTTGTGAGCTCATGTTTTTCCTTCACAATATCTTAAGAAAAAAACTCTCCACACAAGACTTTTGAGAAAGAAACTTGGTATCTCTAGACATCCTATAGGATATCGGCTTTTTAATAGTTTCTGCTTGGAACTACAGGTAAATGGGTTTACAGCATTTTGTGTCCTGCATAGAAAAGTCGAAACTGCAAAGGTTCAAATGCTAAAGAGACACAATTATTGCTGAAAAAGTTCATTATGTTATTTCTGCAGGAAACAAGACCAAACAAAGCATTTCTGTTGATTGTAGTCTGCAGTCTGAAACCACCCTGAAAACTGGGTTATTTTTAAACACGCTAAAGGGATTAGTTAAGCCCTTTTCTTTTGTTCCAAGTCATGTTTTTACACTTCAAGGATCACTCATTTGAGTTAAAGACTATTCTTAGTCAATCACAATCTCGTCGTCAAACATGTGAGATAAAACAGCATAAAGAAATCCACCCACCATCAACCATGCAGTCAGCTTTATTAGAGAGCACTCGCAGACATAATCTAATGACTAAGGAATGGAGAACTGCCCTCAGATGGTTTCTCTGTTTGAGGTGACAACCACATCAAGCTGGATGCTGATTGGAAGTGCAGCCTGTTTACAGTCAAGAGAAAATCTCCCTTAACATCTGTCATTTAGATTTAGAGGTCAAACACGTGTAAGGACATCCAGCATGCTTCTAGCATGTGTTACTTGTTAGGAGTGGCTAAAGCATTGCTTCATGCACTGTAATGTGTCATTATAATGCCATCACTGCATGCAAATCATAAACAATGGCAAACTGAGAAAAAGCTTCATTAGAGAGTCTGACAGCATGAGAGTATGACAGAGAAAAAAGATCACAGTGTATGGTAAAAAACCCTGGCCTCTTGTGTGTTCCCATCAGCAATTTGGTTTGGGGTTTACTTTATACAAGCATGATATGAACACTTACTTTTAAATATTAGTTGCAGCTGTTCCTGCCAACATTAGAGAACTTAAATATATTCAAGTTATTACCTCTGCCAAGCAAGTTATGTTGATAGGCGAGATTGTGTGCGAGTGCGTTTGTTTGTCTATCCGTTTCTTGTAAAGATGAGCTAATGAAAAGAGTGTGAGATCTTATGTCATGCTTGTAAATCTTTTCCAGCACCATTTTTTCAAGTATTTGTCTTTACTGATGGCATTACTGTTAACTCAATGTAAGAGTATCAATATAGTATCAATAATGCTGGTTTTGTTTCCAGTATAATTTATGGTATTTTCCAATTTTAATTACACTAAAATATGAAATGAATACAGTTGTTGAGTTTGTATCTTAAATGTGTTCATCATCTGCAGCATGCTAGCATTAGGGCTGGAAAATAGAGGAAGACAACTGGTGTGTCTGTGCAGCAAAACCACTTAAGGTGCAGCACATGCAGTGATTTGTTAAAGGAAAGCCCCAGAAGGATAATGTCCTGGAGTAATTATTGACTTTGATTACTAAACTTCCTGAAATATTTTCCACCAGTTCAACAGAACAAACATTTCTCACAGTTTTTGTTGTGCCAAGGATTTGATTTATCATCCTTTGTAGGAAACTATAAACATAACCTTCCTTGTTGCAGTATTTTAGAGCATAGTATTTTTCCACTGTGTTTGTGTTTGGTAGGCAGATGAATACTGCATAGAAAGGACAAGAATCTTTCCTAACCGAGGGAGGAAGTTGAGACCATGAACAAGCTGGAACAGATACATGCATCTAGAGCAGCAGCCATACCAAACAGGACCTCAGCAGACACCATCTTGGCACCCGCAAGAGATCAGCTGACAGGAAATATTAAAGCTAATGTTTCCTAAATGCAGAGTCACATTTAGTGAATGTTTAAAGAAGGACCTTTGCACGGAAGGATGATATCACAGGGACAAAATTATAATAATTTCAGTCGTCTTAATATAGGCGTGTACAGTGAGACTCCTGAGTAATTACACAAAGAGAAAATTATGTCTTCTTTGGGCTGCAGGGAGTTTACTGCACTGAGGATAACAGATCCTCAAGACTCTTACAAAGAACGCAACCTCACACACACTCAAGCATTGAACAAAAAATAATCAGAGAGCTCATTGTGTTCCTTTTATAAACCTAATCATTCACATTTACACTGTGCTGTAAATGTCAAATCCCTCGCATTTAAATTTTAAATGGGGTGTGGGATGTTGCACCTTTCCCAGGCCATGTAGTGCATGTATATCAATAGAACACAAATGCATGTATGATTTTTATAGATAAAAGTGATTATTTCAGTCCCATTACTGTGATATGATTAAATAAAACCAAGCAGTCTTTTTTTTTTTTTACAGGTCACCTTATTGGTAAATAAACTTCTCTTGTGTCTAAAGATTTTTTTACATCTCATGGAGCACTGTTTACTCTAGAGGCAGCTTCTGGCATCCTGCATGATTTACATCCATCCTTCCCCCACCAAACCTGAGGTAAATAATATAATTACTTCCTTGGCATGTCGCCATCATAGTGCCCTGCTGGCCATTTTAGAATAAAATGTTTCAGGGAGGAAATCAACAAAAATCTTCAGCTTTTTTTTTTTTTTTTTTTTTTTTTTTTTTTTTTTTTTTTTTTTTTAAGGTAATAAATTATTTCTGGAGGAGTTGAAAAAAAGACTATGGCTTGGATAAGAGAATCTGAACAGGAAAACTAGTCGTGCTGTTCATATATCCAGTGCAAGATTCAAGGAATGAAATTCAAACAAAGCTCTGAAGAGATCCTGTTTGCAATTTCAAACAGGTGATATACCTAGGTGATACAGCAAAAATGTGGAGAAGGTGCTCTGATGGTGAGAACGAAACCGAACTTTTTTTGCAAATGAGAAATGGTACGTGTAATAAAAAACAATGCAAACAGTCAGTGGAACTCAGTTGTGGTTGAATCATGCTGCTAAGATGCCTTCATTCGGAGACAAGGAAGATGGGCTGAGCTAAATAAAGGAGAATCTTGTAAGAAAACCTACTAAAGATGGGACTTGAAGCTGTGGTCAGAGTTTGTCACAGAATAAATGCGGATGTTTAAATACATTAAGATAATTTTTGGTTATAAGTCTAAGCTTTTATATTTTTTTTTTTTTTTTTTTTTTTAGAATGTTAATAAACCCAGAGATCATAAAGTTTGAGGAAAAAATATGCAGCACAGGATGAGAAACCATTACAAGTGCAGCACAACTTTAAGTAAGCTCACAAACTTTGATTTAGTTTCTGCTCAGATGCCAGCTAGTTTGTTTCATTGCTGTGCCAAACCACAGCAAATCAAAGAAAGCAGAGCCCATATCATACCTGGCAGGTGTTTCAAAGGTATGCAGGGGCTACACTGCAAACAGGATGTGAACAACATGGGCTGGGAAACCACACGTGTCTTACAAAGCTGTGGTTGTTAAAGATGAGCTCTAAAAACACACAGTGTGCAATTAAAATTATGTTTTCACCCATTAGTGTGAACCTTGCCGATAGATTCATTCCCTACTTGAAGACGCAACCAATGTCTGTAGAGGCCAGCACACATGCATAAAGGGTTAAGAGCTGAGAGCGACTGGGATTTATTTTAGAGCTTGGCATTACCCTGGGTGAAAGCAAGCCCAAAGCCAGACTATTTACACACATAACCAAGGAGTGTTAAACCCCACCATTCAGAGGTGTCAGTGCTGTGCTACACACGTATTGAATGTACCAAAAAAGCTGCAACAACAAGCAGAAAAAGCAACCACAGTGAAGAAAAAATCCAACTCCAGCATGTCTCTACAGGGTCACTCCTGCTGCTTCTGATACAATATTTGTTTATTGAGTTCCTCACAGACTGAATAACTTTAACTCCTAGCAATCAGCTCAAGGCAAGCTACAGCTTGCTGCTGGACTTGTTACACTGGGACCACCTGTGCTTAATCATCTTCCCTCAAAACATGGGGAAAAAAAATCCCAGAAGTACATAGAGAGATGTCAAACCTGGTTAGAAGTGGAAACGTGTCCTCTGATATCCATCTATCTATACATTTATGTTGGGAACATTACTAATTAGAGAAGTAGACTGTTTTTGTTATTTGTTTTTTTAAACCAACCTTTATATCTTTACCTTAATCAGAAATTAACATGCACACGTTTTAAGGTCCGTTTAATTAATAAATGCAAACGTGATTTTGATGAAAAAATCCTTTAGGAATCCGATTATTAAGAAATTATGAGGCGAATTATGCATAATTCAGCATGCTGACAATTCAGTCGAACCACGGAGTGAATCATCAGGGACAATGCTGGGGCTGCTCTATTAAAAACCTCCCCAGAGAGCAACGTTGGAGCCTCAAACCTACCTGAGGAGGTAATATAATCCCGTCCGTTTTTCAAACGTAATCCCATGCGGAATCTTCTCCTGGTATTTCTCCTCTGGATGCACCGGGGTGCAGCGATCCCTCTACCTGGAGTTTCAAGTCAAGTAGAATGGCTTTGCTGATTAAAAGTGGAAAGCAGGATGGGTCCACAGTCTCCCCCCCGTTTGCCCGTCCCACTTCAGGCTTCTGCTTTGCACCCAGATAGAGAAATCAGCAAACTGCGACTGCATGGAAAACACAGAGGCAGCATATTCAGCGCATTCATGCCCAATCACCCCCCCCCCCAAATATATAACATCACCTTATATTAATGGAATTTCATTAGGTAGCCAAATTAGTAGGGGTTAATTGCGAACCGGAGAAAAAGGATTTACCTTAATTAAATTCTGAAATTACTCTGATAACCCTAAATAAATTCAAGTGCAACAAATCCACCTGCTTAGTTAATAGATCCCACCTGTGTGTAATTTAATCCCAGTATAAATCCAGCTGTTTTTTTTTTTTCTTTGCAGCTTCAGGATTTGTTGGAGGGCATTAGAGAACAAACAGTTTCAACCCAAACCAAGGAGCACAGCAGACAGGTTTGGTAAGGAGCATAGAGAGATTTAGGTTAATAAATAACATCCCAAATATCTCACAGAACACTGTACAATAAATTATCTGCAAATGAAAAAGAGACTCACATTCTCAGTCCTGCTAATATTGACCAGCTGTACAAGAATAGCAAGAACTGAAAAATCAGGCAAAAGATATAACTAGTGAGGATACACGGGGCTACAGATCCAATGAGGAATTCTCACAACAAAACCAGAAGTTATAAAAAGTTAATATACTCCTCTTACTAAAGACTCATTTGGCAGATTAAGGAAACCATGTAGAAATAGACATTTTTGGTCCAAAGGCAAGATATGTGTTGGAAAACTAAGAGACTATACCATTGAAGGGAATAGTTTTCTTAAGCAGGGACAAGAATCTCAATGAGGGTTGATGGTAAGATGGATAGAGCTAAAAGAGTACTGAAAGTAACCCTGCTTGATTAAAGTAACTTATTTAAAGTCTGGATCTAAAACAAATTGAGAATTTGTTCTTGTATATGATAAAATACCATATGTATGCCTATTTTTGCTCTTCTTTTCCTCACTGCATGTACTTGTGTAACAGCGTCCCTGTGCCGATTAAGAGATCACAATAGGTTGGGAGTGTTCACCCAGTTTACCCTCCCACTTTAGGCTTCAGCTTACCACCCAGCAAGAAAGAGAAGGAAACCAGAGTGTGATGGACTGAGTTAAAAACAGGAGGAGTCACAGGACATATTAGAAAAAGTCTTTTAAAAAATATATATTTTAACCCAAAGATAAATGTCAAAAATAAACTGAGCTCATAAAAGAGGTCAAAGAAACAAAACCGAACTCGGGCCAAAAAAAAAAATGCAAACCAAACCGGCTGCTCAAACAAACATAAGTGACCTAACAAAGAAATGACATACAGGGGTTTATATACTGGCTGATCAGACCAATAAAGACACAATAGATAACTAAACAGAATACAATTACAAATAACACAAAACAAAACACAGTCCAGTCAAGTTTGGCTAAAGAGCCAAAAATGAAACTCAAAAAAATATTAAACTTCACACCCTACCATTTACTTAAATACCAAACTTATCTAACCAACAAACCAGAAATTCCCCCTGCCAGCAAGAGCCAGTGGTACAGTCCAATCAGCGTTTAAGCCTGCTGATCCCTGGCCCCCATCCTTTGTCTGGCAACTCCGAGGCAGGTAAGTACCAGGAGGAAAAACAGACAGATGATCTGAAGCAAACTAAATTAACTTTAAGTTAATGATGGTGAGATGAAGCCTCATGAGTAGTGATGTTACGTGATGTGCCGAGGCTTTGAGGCGTGTGTCGAGTAATGGAGGGGGTGTTTCCGTAAAGCCTGTATCGAAGCTTGCTTCACTTAGGGGAGGAGCGATGACGATGACGTCCAAGCTTCGCTGCCTGGCTGTACCACGTGACTACTTCGGGAAGTGGATCATATTTTGGAGCTGGGTTTGACACCTTTACAAACCCCACTGGCTCCATTCAAAATGTGGGTTGTTCTAGGCAAGTTGTGGTCATTTGAGAGTGGATAGAGTTTTGATAGTTTGGATAGTGGTTATTTAGTTTGAGACCGTTAGTTTGGTGTTTGGAGAGTTTAGGAGATGGATGGATGGATGGACAGAAAGAAAAGATAAATCGTTTGAAACCAAAAAACTGTGGAGAAATTGTTGTTGTTTCTTAATAAAAATGCACGAAATCATCCAAGTTACACAAGCATTAGCCTATTCACTACGTCCTGATTAAGCCCATGCCATTTTTCTGGAGTCACAGAAAAACATTATAAAACATGCCATATCACATGACACTACTATTTTGAGAAAATTACACACAGAGAAAAAATTCAAAGAATATTTTGTTATACACATATGTGTATACATAATTTATGTAGACAAATGATTTCATCCCACACCTTTTGTGAAGTCATTCCCAAGAGCCATAATAGACAAAAATTCAATGCATCACACGTGTTAAGATACAGCTGG
>JAUZNJ010033924.1:0-12947 GCA_034780135.1 Jordanella pulchra | reverse complement strand
AATAAACTGTTGAACTTTTTCCCGTATTCCGTGTGGTGTTCTGCATGTGGGTTAGAGCTCTGAAACCCATCATGACAGAGCTGCTGTTCCCTTAATAATACATAAATGACATTTTATGGTTAAAATAATAATAAATAAATCAATTATCTAGTCATTTAAACTAAAATTTTAAGCATAACGTTCACACTTTTATCACTTTTTCAGGACAGAAAATTGAAATACGCGAATGACAACCAAAATTAGTTTACAAGTGGACTATTTCTGATGTAGAGTAATGTATGTAAATTAAAACATTTCTGTGGAATCCAGTCAGAGGCATTTGTCATATGAGTGAAGTGGCCACAACCCACATAGCTAAAGCAATAAAAGATACAGAGTCACAGCTACTTTACAAAACACTTTTTACTGGGAATATCAGGCAACATTAGACACAGGCTCTTTCAATTGCATGCTAAGAATATTTTTTTCCCTCCCATCTAACCAATGAAGCACATTTTATGCAAATAGCCACCAACAAAGTTTGTCTGTAGTAGGATGATTTGCTGATGGGCAGGAATAAAACAAAAACAACAACAAAAAAACAGAAGGTTGCTAGTTTCCGGGTCCCCAAATCAACATTTTTTAAATTGTGGAGTTGGGGATAGAATCATAGTACAGACTGAAAAGTTGATGCAGCCTAGCGAGGAACTGATGAGGAAAAAGCTAAAGGCTACAATTAAACTTGAAAACCACGAGGACATAAATAGATGAACCACAAGGATGGAAAAAGAACAACTTGGAAACAGCAATTTGGATATAAACATAGAAAGTGAAGGACAACATTGGAGTTGTCACTCTCTACTCTAAGCAGTGCCGTTCACTCTGTAGAGTTAGGTTGTTTAACAAAGAATGATAAATAATATGTGCAAAAGCACATTGTTGTATTAGATAGCCAGCACAAGTCAGTGGAAAAAGTAAGGATGAGACAGCTATTAAGGTAAGGGGCGTGACCTGTATAGAGTGATTATTATGGTCTAGCTGAGGGGGACAGTTAGTGCTCAAGCTGCAGGTCAAATGGTACAAAATTAGTTCAGGGATACAACAAGATGCATTGTTTGTGGAGTAAAGATATGGCAGAATAGGGTGCTTGAGTGACAAGGAGTACTTTATTGGGTCTCCCGGGTGCTGTTAAGTCTATGCCAAGCAAGTATCCTCTGTATCATCCATCACATCCATCACACACTTGAGCAACACCAAGACTTAATGTGTAAGAGAAAAATAATATCCCTTACTTTCAAGCTGTATCAACCACTACCATGTTCTGTTGTCAGGACTTTCTGTACTTCAAAGAAACATATCTCCTATCAAAAGTGAGAACAAGATGCTGCACTATATCTTTCATTATGATGCAGAGATAAAGTCCTGCTCAAAGGTTACAAGAACTCATTTTTCACACTGCTGGATGGTACCTAGGTTGTAATCTGGGCTGAAAAAGACAAAATAGAAAACAGGAGTGAGGCATATAAAACACAGCAGGTAAATAACTACAAACAGCATTTATCTGATTGTGCGATGTGTTTAAATTGTATCTGTAAAGTGCCTTGAAATCACATGCTGTGAATTAGTGCTATATCAATAAGATTAATTAATTGAATTGAATCCTCAAGACTCTGGTTAATTAGCTGCTTAAAAGTGTAAATCTGAATTCCCCCAAATAACAGAAAATACACAAAAAGAAACTTAGTATGAAGTATCTCCACTATTCTTGCTGACCATTTAAAACTGATTGCATACTCCTGAGGATGGAGGAAATATTTTCCATGTAATAAGGTAAGAGCATCAATGGTCTATACCTAACTCTCTTGTTTTATCTACTTTTCTTTATGTTCACACATGTTTTTAGTCGTATTTTACATCAGGAGGACATGCTGGGAAGTGAAGCATTGTGCAGTGAAAGACCACACAGATGAAGCCCCTCTTTCAAAAAGGATGCCCCCAGCATCATATCTATAAAGGTGACTGCAGTTTGCAGTTACTGGAAACCAGAAACTCTGCTGTTCTATTGAAAACTTCCAAGACAGTGGTGGCACCCACTCAGCTATTGCTATATAAAGAAATCTCCAAATTGGACAATTGTATTTATGTTTTGGAGGTTTTTTTGCAGGTAAAAAAGCATGTTTGCAACTTCACTGCCTCATGATTGCTGCTCCCTTGTAAAATTATCACCAGATTTATGGCATGGGAGAATATGTGTTTTTTAGTTTGTTTTGCTTTATTCATTTCTGTTACAGATGCTTTCTTGTGGATATATGACTGTCAGGATATTTAAGTTTCTTAGTTTGTTCTTTTGCAGACAAAGTGGGATCATCTGCCACAGTGCAAGTGAAGGTTTTAAATTATAATGTATGAGGTTAATGTGTAGCAGGAAGGTCATCTAGAGACAGCTTCAAACAAATACACTAGAAGCAGAGAACATGAACATCCGTTCAGTAGGGTGCATTATGGGGGAGATGGTGGAGGGCAACATCATTTTCAAGGCACCCATCACATTGACCTGTGAAATGAAGTAATTGAACATTTGGGTATGTCAAGTTAGGAATTTTGGAAGCAACTGATGGAGACCTTTAGAAATTATGCAATGAACAAGCTGCACTATCCAGCGCACTATGTTAGCTGCACAGAGCGATTCCAATATTCGGCTTTTCCCTCTGTATCGCAACAGAACAAAGTGAAAACGACTCAAGCATGGGACCATGATCTCCAAAACATTGGTCTTTAATGCCAAATGCTATATCTCTGTGGCAGACACCCTTTATCACCCCTACAGCCCCATGTGTCATGTCCCTACTGAGGTAGATGTGCCTACTCCCCAAATCTCAGAAAAGCAGCTGGATAGGAGAGGGAGCTCACCATTGAGCAGTGTAAAGAATTAATTTAAGAATAATTGACTAGAAGTAGAGCTACATTAATATTGAAATGAAAAAAAGACTGCTAAGACATGCCAATGGGTTTTACTTCCTAGTCCTCCTCCTTCATTGACATCTCATTCATGTCTACAGAGTACAGGCTAGCACTGGACTCTGACAGCAGCATCAGCATGCTGATGGGGCAGCTCAACAAGGATCAGTGAATTTGTGGCCACACTGTCCGCTCCCTGCAGTTCTTATACTGATCTGAAATACACAAAAAATGTATCTTCTGTTTAGGTTTTTACCCTCTAAAATGTATTTATCTTCTTTTCTCGAAATAAAGATGTATTTCTTTTGTTGGATTTCCAATTTGTGATCTGTCGGATTTTATATGTGAGTGTTCTCTGAAGGTCAAAAAAAAAAGAACACCGGTTTCTTTTTCTTAGTAAATGTTTACCATGTTTTTCACTATTCATACGAAGGGAAATTCAATTTGGGTATGGCCCGTCCAAGAAGAAAACACACACAGAAAGACAGTACACAGACATTATATATGGGGTGGGATGCGTGTACAAGGCCTTACTGCTGTAAAAAGGCGTTACCCTTGTTGTTAGAAAATGAAAGAAAAGGGATCACAATGGATGAGAGGAGGAGAAAAATCATATTTCATTTCACTTATCCTTAGCAGGATACAGTTTGATATTGCAAAAACCCATTGTTAAAGGAGAAAAATGTTCAGTTCAACCTCGATTAGCCTAAATTTAGCAGAAAATCAAGAAAGTAAATAATAACTTAAAGGAACCGAAAAGTCTGACAGTGTGCTGTCTTCTTGCTTCAGACAGGGGAAACAAACAATAACAGAAACATAAAAAGTCATGATGATTAAAACAGGTGATCAACAATGATCAAAAATAAAACCAACTGATCTTTCGTTGCTGCTTGCAACTATAATTTTTTTAATGAATGCATAAAATCATAGGCTACAGAGTTTTGAAAGAGATTATGTAGTACAGTCAGCATTGAAACATTTATCAGCCATTGAAGACCATGTCTATTAACATGGGACATCTTTTAGTTTTTATTTCATCTCTTTCACAAGGTAGTTAGTGGTTAGAAGCAAATTTACTAGTATATATTTATCAAGGTTTTATAAAGATTATTCTACATGTAACTGAGAACCTGGAAGATTTTTTTTTCAGGTTACATACTCATTTAAATGTCACCTGATTCCACATGAACTTTTTTAAACATGTTGGAGGAAATTTTCTCTTTTTCTGCCCACATTTTGGTGACTTTCCATTTTCCTCCACAGCTCAAATCTCTATCATTTCTATCTGCAATGGACCAATGAGCAGAGGTTAAACAGCATAAATTCCCATAGTTACTACTGAGCCTATGAATCGACTACCCTGAATCATGTATGGAGAGAGTCCCCGTTGCTCAGCATGCTAGAGCTGGCTGACCTTTTTCCATTGTCCTGTTCTCAAAGGTATAAAACAGTTCTGCTCTCATATGGACACTCATGAGAAACCAAAAGTAGTTTTAGTCAAGTTAGAACATAGAATGCAGAGAGCAATGTTAGATTCTGTCCCAAAAGTACTTACTTTGCTGGGTAGCTTGACTAAGAATTTTGGGCCTCCTGCTGTGAAACGGAACATTTGTGGTGTACCTACCCTAAGGCAAAGATTGAAAACAGTGCAAGACACAGAAGAGGGAGTAAGAATGTTTGAAGGATACATTGGGGAGTTTAAAATGCAGCCCAGATCTAGTATATTCTGAACCCTGAAGGAGAAGGCTGGGGGAGGTGGGAGGATACACCATGAGGCCCCCTGCTGTGACAGCTAGAGATTGGACAATCCTCCAGCAAGCTAATCAAGCTGATTTGGAGCACACAGGGACCTGAGCTTCAGACACTGGTGAGAAGTACTTAAGCTACAGCTTCTTCTATATACGGGTCTGATTTAAGCTCCTCTGGCACCGCTTTTATCCAAACCCAAAGTATTAAAAAGATTCTTACTAAGATGATCTCACTGCCCCCATGCTGTGCTGCAGGGCACGGCCAGCAAATCAGATTCAGCTGCTACCAGGTTGAAGCCTTCAAAGGAAGCTGTGATTCTGCTGGTAACTTCAGTTCTTTTTTCGATTTCAAATGTTGCATATTTACTGAACAGCCATTGGTGAAAAACTTAGTAAGGCACGCAAATTTAAATAATTAAGAAATACCAAGTATATTGACGGTTTCTCTGGCACTGAACTGTACTCATCATATCACAGTATATACCAATGATTTGGGGTGTAAATCGAAAGGGAATTACAAAACTTACAATATTGTTTTTCTTCCCTTCAGGATTTCAGCCTCCTTACACCACCTTTAAAACCTCATTGGCAATGTTGCATTATTACCATATGTGGTTTTTTGCAAAGACTAAACGATTTTGCCAGAAATCAGAATTGTGATATTTTTCAACCAAGATTGGAATCGTGATTTGTTTTGATTTTCCTTTGCACTAACCACAAGCTTGTAGGTGTTTTTACTCCAGGCTTTCATTATTTCATGTCCTTGAAAACTCGCCTGACCAGGTGCACTGTGGTAGAACTTTACAGATATTATTGATGAGAAAGTGTTACTTCTACTTACATGCAAAGATCTGTAAACTAATTCTTTTATCCCTTCTCTGTTAAGGCAAATCTGCATTAAAAAATATCACCTCCCCCTAAAGGGCTGGAGTGATAAAGTGTCAAACTCTTTGGTAAATGTAATGTGACCAAAATTGAGCCTCTTCAATTTTATTTATTTATTTTTTTAAATTGTGGTTATATTGGACATGCAATCAATTGCCCAGCCCTAGTCTTGGCTTGGATGTACCTGTTTAGGTTGGCATGTCCTTGGTGATGAGCTCTAATAATTCCTCTGTGGTATAGACCACTTACTGGGATGCTATTCTACTTCAAACACATGCAATCCAACAAGCAAAATAAACTGGAGACGCACAGATGTAATCTGTAAACATTAGGAGCCTGCTTGCTACCCAGTGTGCTACTGATTCCACTGACAACAGTTTTAAGAGGGGGTTTAAATCCATTTCAGTTTGACACAATTTATAAATGATGCCTTATTTTCATCATTTAAGAAAGTAGAATCAAGTTATTTCCAGCATGGTAATATCAGTCCCACTAAACACAATCTAGAGAGTGATGTAGTCTCACCTAGTTGTAACAGTTCAGGGGGATGGGAAGGAAACGACAAGAAAGGAACGGAAAAAGCTTGTAATCTCACTGGGAGACAAAAGTATTTCTGAAATAGGGATTTGGACCAACTCAAACTTTTTGCATCACAATTTATAATGTGAATCATTATTCTAGTCTTTATCTGGTGCATGCTAAGTGAATCCTGGTTAGATCCAAACCAAATTATATATTTATTGGATCTGTGCAATTTCTTCTTTCAGCAGGGAAGTTTAATGTGTTAATCAAAGCCACCTTCTGATCAGACGAGAGCAAGTTTCGGACAGATGGAATTTTTAATTTTTTTGTTTAACTTTCTGGTTGACCTTCTTCTGATTTTAACAAAGTTAGGTGTTTTTTAAAATTCAATTCAAAACTACTTTACAGATCCCTTAGTGATATTAAACTTCTTATGCAACAAAGTGAGCTACTGACATTTTTCCCTTTAAGACATTACCTTAGCTACAGTGGGGGCTGATTACCATTGGATCTTAAACTGCTTAAAGGGAACCTGAATGGCAATATTAAGCAAGTTAAAACAAATCCAAGGTAATGCCTTATGCCCCCATCTAAAGCACAGATGAGAAATAAAGTCACAGATATTTGTCAGTGTGGCAAAGGTTACTAACTGTTTAATGAATCTTTACAGTGGAAGCACTCTTTTTCCATACCCTCTAAACAGACACAAACCTATTTAATCACATCACTTTAAAAATATCACCCTGCTAAAAACCTCTTAATTTAAGTGAAGTAAAGAAATTCTACAAAGAGGGGTCACAAATTTTATTCAGCCATGTGAAAGAATCAGTGCAGTTAATCGAAAGGCTTGATGCCAGTTGTTGCCTCAAACTGTGGAAACAACAGTGAGGTAATAGGATTAGGGGGCAATAGCCTTTTGGACAAGGTTGGTTTGAACGGCTTTTTTTTTTTTAAATAGTTTTTATTTTTAAAATCATACCTGTTTTTACCTTTCAGAGGAGTATAAAAAGACAAACTCAAGAGGAAATTTTCAAAGGGTGAAACTTCTTTCAACAGAATGTATTGGTACTAAATATTTAACAATTTTACATCAGACAGTATTATTCAACAGGTATAGTAGTCATTTTTTTTCTTAATGTGACGCTTTTCCTATATTTCATATATACTTTCCCTTAACATGATGCTCATAACATGACATCCCAAGCATGTTTAATACACCTTGTAAATCTCTATAATCTGGGTTTGCAGTGTAAAAAAATGAAAAGATGCCAACATTAAGATTTATACATTTATGTCTAAATTAATTTATATGGCTAAAAAATATAACTTTGAATATCTTTGTTAGGGTTAAAATTTGAAAGGGTCTATGCACTTAAAGTCAATAGGACTGGTCAATCTTTATTAAACAACCAAAGCTATATCTAGTAGTTGCAAGGAAGAATGTAATTCATATATTTAACTAAATAAATGTTCTTTTTTCATCTTGGGTGAAAAATGTGAAGAATATCTCCATCAAAAAAAACCCAAAAGCTATATCTAGTAGTTGCAAGGAAGAATGTAATTCATATATTTAACTAAACAAATGTTCTTTTTTTATCGTGGGTGAAAAATGTGAAGAATATCTCCATCAAAAAAGAACAAAAGATAGCAGAAAAAAACAAAAAACAAAACAAAACAAAAGGTTGCTTAGGCTATGGGGATTGTTTCCAGATAGTCAGTGGGGAGCCCTTATGGAGATTGCTCAGGAAAATGCAAGCCCTCAAGGTAGAGGCAGATGCTATAGCTGATAGATAATTCTCTGCAAAAGTATGCAATGTGTTGAGAGTGAACAGATAAACACAAGATGAAAGAAAGGTATATCCTCTATGTAGCATCCAAAATATCAAGGTGTTGATGGCAACATGTGCAAGACAGGAAATGCATATGGTCATCCTGCCCTGTTATATCTCTGCGGTTGTATTTACAGTGCTGTACTTTTTCACATTTAGTGATTTTACAACCTTATTTTAAATGGTATCAAATTAATTGTTTTCCTCAAAATTCTACAAAGAATACCCCATTAAAACAACATGGAGGGACAAGACAAGACAAGGTAAGTACTGTTCATGAGAGTAAAAAGAAAAGCACACTGCATATTTAAATATTTTAAATAAGATGATTATATTGAGAGATAAAATGATCGATAGGTTGAAGTACAGTTAGAAAGACAACTTAAAAAAGTTAGAACTACAATTTTGTTCATATAGCACAGTCGATGACCACTCTAAAACATATGTTTTAATCTTAATTTGTGGAATTTAGGGTTTTGGTGTTTTTACAGCTTTCTGGGAGTTTATTCCACAGTAATGGGGCATAAAAGCTAAAAGCTGCTGCTTCATTTTTTTTCTGGTTGTAGCAGTGGAGAGTAGATTTGAGCCTAAAGACCATAAAGATCAGGGTGGTTGATACTCTGAAAAGCGTGTAATGCATTGTTGTGCTAAGACAAAATTATTTTAAAGTCTATTCTCTGAGACACAGGGAGCCAAAAAAATGACTTTGAGCTGGGGTGATGTGCTACACTTTCTTAGTTTCTCTGAGGACATGGGCAGCAGCATTCCAGATCATCGGATCAACTTTTTAGGCAGAGCTTTTGGAGAGTTCTTCTGTGTCTGCAGAGGAACACTGGAGCTCTGATAGAGTGACAATGAGGTCCTAGGTACCCTTCTGACAAAGGGATGAAGCTTACTTTAGTTCCTAGTTGTGGCAAGACAAGGGGAGTTGACATTTTCATATATGGACCTATACATACTGGCCATTTATCCCTCTGACTAAAGCACTCCTCCTCCAACCACTCAGATAGGGCAGCTGACAAGCCCTAGGACGAGTCCTGATGGTTCCAAACTTATTCCATTTATGAATGGAGGTCACCAGGTTCAATTGGGCCCTCAAGCAAACACATTTTTTTCTGTATCCTTCCCTGGATTTGTGCCTCAAGAAAATGATGTCTTGGAGGTCTACATACAATTTATTTGACTTTAGGGTAGATTCTTGCACTCTGACATGCACCATCAACTTTGGGATGTTGTGTAGATAGGTTTGTGCCTTTCCTAATCTTGTGCAATCATCCGAATTTACCACCTCAACTCAATTCTTGATTCTCAACAAAGGTTGTAAATACTAAGGTAATTTCTTTTCTACAAAAACAAAAAACAAATCACACTGCCATAATGGCCCAGTATTTTGGGGAAAGAGATGTATTTTATTCTATTTGGAATAAGGCTGTATCATAAATATATTTTGAAAAAGTGAAGCGCTCTGAATACTTTCGTGATGCACTGTATCTGCACAAACCTTTTTTAGAATAATGTGACCCTGAGCCCATTCTCGAAGCCAATTAAACAAATCTCTGATTATATGTGGAATTAATTAACAGATAACCAGGTAGCTAATTCCTCAAGGTCTGCTCTACAGATGAAAAAAAAAAAAGGTATTTGTGTACTCTCCTGTGCCAGTAAATCAAAAAGGAGAGTGAGAAAAATTTTGGAGGTCTTCTCCTTTATAACATTGTGTCAGTGGAGACAGAGGAGAAAGTTTAGCATCATATTAAGTTAAACGCAATCCTGTATAAGGTCTTATTGGATCTCCGGCGGAAAACAGCAGGACAGGGTAGAAGCTTCACAGCATATGCCTGAGTAATTAGGACTTCAGGGGATGATAACAGACAAACAAACAAAACACAACTAAAAAATGAAAAAAGAAAAAGACAACTTATGGTGAAAAAGAAACTCACTGACACAGTAATTGAGATGTCAGTAATGAAATCCTCTCCCCTTATGTGATTATAACAAATATATTGAAACAATGTTTTGGGATTTAGATACAAACTTGTTTAGCCTAACCTAGCCTTTTAAAACATACCCATTACACCGTATTTTCTTAGCAGAATACGACTGAGTTACAGTCAGTGTGTGCAACTGACAACATTATGTCTGCTTTACTCACTGGTACAGGGTTCATCTGGTTGATCAGCATCACCACGGTAGTAGCCATTGCGACAAACACAGATAGTGGCAGCCTCAGCTGTGGATCGGCTGTTGGGAGGGCATTGTAAACAAAGACCTGGGCCCTGAGTTGATTTGAAGGTTCCTGGTGGACATGCTGTGACAAGAAAAACATGGTATTAGAAATGCCTGTGTAAATTTTTCATCTGTTCATGGCAACCACAAACAAGCTTAAAATTGTAAGGCAGCTACTACAGTTAGAAAACCACTCATTATGGCACATATCTTGGTGTCATGATGGACTCAGACTTGAACCTTCAAAGGCACATAAAGGCAGTTTACGAAGTCAGCCTTTTACCACCTGAAGAACATTTCAAGAATTAAAGGATTAATGTCCAAGCAGGATCTAGAAAAACTCATTCATGCGTTTATCTTTAGTAGAATTGATTACTGCAACAGTATCTTCACAGGTTTGCCTACAAAGTCCATTAGACGGCTGCAGCTGATCCAAAATGCTGCTGCCCGTGTTCTCACTAGAACTAAAAAAGTAGAGCACATCAGCCCGGTTCTTAAGTCCTTACACCGGTTCCCTTTAGCTCAGAGAATAGACCTTAAAAACCTTCTGTTAGTCTATAAATCACTGAAAGGATCAGTACCTCAATACATAACAGATTTTTGGCCAGTGTATCACCCTCCCAGACCATTCAGGTCTTCTAGTTTAAGCCTACTCTGTAGAACCAGAACCAAACATGGAGAAACAGCATTTAGTTCCTATGGTCCACTTATCAGGAATAAACTCATAGAAGACTATAAAAGAGCCGAAAGCCTGAGTTCTTTTCAGTCAAAGTGAAACACCCAGTTGTTTAGAGCTACCTTTTACTGGTGAAGGTAAACTGTTAACTGAGGTGTTTTTAGTTTGAGGTTGTGGTCCAACTGTTTTATCTGTTTTATGCATGTTTTTAATGTTTATTTGATTTGATTTATTTATTCTTCTTTCTATTCTATTGTCTATTTTATGTAAAGCATTTTGAATTGTCCATGTACTGAATTATGCTATACACATAAACTTGCCTTGCCTTACAACTGGACTTTCGCTCACTCCAGAAGAACAAGGGGTGGCTATTTGATATGTATCTGACTTGGAATGTGTGCAGGACGATGGACCTTCATGGTGCTTAAATACATCACCGCTTCAACTACAGATTGCCCTGGTGCGAGCCAACAGAACCGACAAAGACTCCTGAGGCCTGTACCACAAAGCAGGATTACTGGGTTAGTGAGACAACCTTAGCCTCAATCAGGTGCCATGAAGCTGGATTCATTCTTAGTGAGGCTAGTCACCATGGTAACATATGGGACTTGAAAATCAAGAAGCAGTTAAAACCAAATATGTTCTGGACAAACTGAATAGTTCCTTATTTGTTTCTTTACTTTTCTCCTTCTTTTAACCTTTTACTTATTACTTACTTACTTATTCTGTATTTAGTTTTCTCCTGTGTACTCTCCCTATACACTCCTGGCATTTACTTGTTTCTTGTATAATTGATATATAAAGCTAAGTAAAAAGACAAACCAAAGTTTGAGTGCAAATTGTGAGAAGATCCTTTGAATCACTATGTCAATTACTTATATGAGGTATACAGTTTTTTCATGGGCCAGATTGGCATATACTATGCCAGATCCTGGAACTGAGTGTCAGCTGTGCAACCCACAGGAGTGGGTCCAGATTCGTGGCTATAGATTCAGTCTGTGTACACATCCGGCAGCTTCATGTACACCGTTGTCGATGCTGAGCGGTTCGGGTAAAAATACAGCTGAGTTGTCCGTCATGTGTCCAGTGATGGAGTTGATTAATGAATTCATCATCTGCCCAGCATCACCTTGCCTGTACACTGTATAAAATAAGGAATTTATGCCATTGCAGGTGATTCAACAGTGTCTTGTTCGCTCTTACAGTATAAATGGGAAGGGTAAAATGTCACATAATGGCTGCGGCTGCTCTGATGGGGGATTATTAGTATATCACCAGGTAAAAAAAAAAAACAAAAAAAAAGTTCCAGCAAGGCTCAAAAATCAGGATGATTTCACCCAGACTGATCACTTCTAGTATTAATATGAAACAATTGTGGTATCAGCTTTTAGCTTTACTGTAGACTATACATTATTGAATTAAAAAGTCCAATTAACCGGATGAAATGATCTTTTAGCATTTTATTTTTATTTGCAGATCTTCACTCCTTGAGAGATTACATTGGGGGGAATAAGCCATGATCAATATGCAGTTCACTGATTAGGATGCATGGCTGTGTTAAATGTAGCTGATGTATAACTTAATTGTGCATTTACATAGTGAGCATAGCTTTGCCATTGTATTTGGTGTGTCTTTTTTTCCGCTATCGTATTTGACTTTTCATTGGGACCTTTTTTTCTCTTTTTCTTTCTGTAAGATTAGTTTTGTTTCTCAAAAGAGCACTATGTCGCTCCCCCTTCTCCGCTCATGATAGTGATTGGTCTGCTGCCTTAAACCCACCTCTTTATACGTGTGCGTGCACAGATTCATGATCAGTTACAGCTGGATTGAGCAAGTTCATAACCAGTTTCATGGTACCCCTGATCCTGAGTGCTTACAAATTGGATAAACTGGAAATGCTGGAAATAATCCTGCTGCGTTGTGTTTGCATTGTTGTGTGGGCCTCTGGATAGGTATCGAAACATCTTCAAAAATTGAGTCAAACTTTATTTGTAAATATCCACCCGTCCATCCGTCCGTCCATCCGTCCGTCCATCCGTCTGTCCATCCGTCCGTCCCTCCATCCATCCATCCATCCATCCATCCATCCATCCATCCATCCATCCATCCATCCATCCATCCATC
>JAUZNJ010033923.1:19421-37797 GCA_034780135.1 Jordanella pulchra | reverse complement strand
ACATCTCCCATGGCCTGCACAGTCACCAGATCTAAATATTATTGAGCCACTTTGGGGTGTTTTGGAGAAGCGAGTCAAGAAACATTTTCCTCCACCAGCATCACATTGTGACCTGGCCACTATCCTGCAAGAAGAATGGCTTAAAATCCCTCTGAACACTGTGCAGGACTTGTATATGTCATTCCCAAGACGAATTGATGCTGCATTGGCCGCAAAAGAAGGCCCTACACCATACTAATAAGTTATTGTGGTCTAAAACCAGGTGTTTCAGTTTCATTGTCCAACCCCTGTATTTGCCACCTCATGGCTCATGGGAATAATGTCAGCTGCCACAACCTCAGATAAAATGAGACTTCATCAAGGCAGTGGAATGCAAACATATTCTGCTGTAATCTGCTGTCTCCTCACAGCCAGGAGTCTGGATAACTGTTTTCATACTTTCCAGTGAGCAAACGGCATAACAGTGACCTAGCTCAAGTCAAGCGCTGGACAAGCTTTTCATGATATGGGTTATCAAAACTCTTTCAGCACACAACCAGCCGAATGTTTGCTGTTGCCATGGAAGAAGACAACCGCTCCTGGGTGTTTTTTTATTCCTCTGTTTGGATGTTTTGTTTTTTTTTAAATGGAAAGACTTAATCCTGTTTGGTTAGTCATGTGAAAGGAATTTTGGGATAAGGGCACAGTTAAGGGAGGGGAGAGGCAGTTTAAAAATAATTATGTCATCTTTCAGAAGATTTTGATTTGAAGCTGCTGACCGGAAGTTGTGTTGTTGTTTTGTTTTGTTTTTTTTGTTTTTTTCGGTTTCTATTATGCCATATTTGGCAATAGCTGACAACAAAAGTTAAAGGTTGAGGATTAATCTCAACTCTTCCACCAGAGTTTAGTACCTGGTATAAACCTCAACTGCTTTTTAACCTTAGACTTGGTAAAGGATGCAAAAAATATTTAAAAGTGAGAGCAGCTGTGCAATTTGAGCATCATCATTAGAACCAGATTCAAGTCTTTTAATGAGATCCCAGAGGAAGACATTCCTCTGTCTGTAAGCATTGACAGTACATTTCTCCACCTGTTGCTGTGCATCAACAGTCAGCAACAGGTGAAAAGAGCTAAGACGGTTTTATGAACATTTAATATATTTTCCAATAATTTTAGCTGCTAAAACCATAGACAATGATGATAATGAAACTAAAGGAGCCACACACATTACGCTTGTGAACATAACTCTGTTTTAAAACTACTCCTGTCCAGCTATAGAAGGTGAAAAGTTCAATATCAGACTGCAGGGTTGCAGCCCAAGCAGCAGGCTTGATGGTTAACCCTCTAATATCAACTTATTAAACCTGTTTTACTCTGTAAACAGCAAACATCCTTAGAACTGGTTAGCAACATAAAACTGTAATGCAATGATTGTTCTGATTGCCTTATTTTTTATTTATTTTTTGCTATACAGTTTGATTTTTCAAGGTTTTTGTTTGTAAACAACTGTAAAAAATAGGTTATTATAGAGTATGAACCTCACCATGTCCTTACATGCAGTACATAACATTAAGCTTATATTTTGCTATGTTTTCTCACAGATGGGACTTTTTCTTTACATAGCTGTTACCTAATGCTCCTACGGTCACATTAAAAAGAAAGTAAAGTATCTATTCATTGATTTTAGGATATAAAGTTAAGTTTATTCAATTCATTTCAGTTCAGTTCTAATTGTTTATACAATTTTGTGAACTGATTTGAATCTAATTTCAAGTTGTACAAAGAACAACACCACACAGTTCATTTCACCAAAATCCAATTTCAAAGTACTTCTACCCAGAACCCTTGACAAAGTGCAAAACACATTAAATGCATTTTTCTATTTATTACTTTTACTGTTGTTGTTAACCTAAACGAGCACGATTTATAAAATGACTTTTCTTATCTTGTGTGCCTTTGTTTTTGTTAGGGAACTTATTTGTTTCCTCCCATTCATATTTTGGTGTGCTTCTTCTGTTTTCAGACCTACTTCCTAATTTTACCATATGATATGTTCCCCTTTTATTTCTTAACAGCATAGCAAACCATTGCTGTTCACTATCATAATTATATGTCTTTCATTACAATATAGCTCTTAAAAAAAGGGTGAAAAAAAGATTGTTCATTTGTGTGGAAGTCTGAGAACTTTATTTGACTTGGTCAAAGAGGCATTCTGGCTTTAAATAGATGTATTACTATCATAGGATGAAAAGCACAATGTTTCCATTCTCTGTCAGAAAGTAGCAAAGCTTACATCATAAGACAGGAATCAAAGGAGAAATGCCACAGACCGTTTTATTTCGTCCCTGTTCCAGGCACAAAACAATTTATTTTTGTTTTGACCTCTTTATTCAGCTACTTGGCAATAGAGGATATTCTTTTGTATTAGTGATAAAACAAACACTTTTATTTATTACCTCTGTCACTGCTATTAACACTAATTAACACGCTATTAACTATAAACTTTCATAGACACCCATACAGTTGATTACACTATATGAAGAACACATTAATATATGTTATATTGAATCTGAAAAAACCTTCCTGGGATTTATTCTGTGGGAAATAAAAAAAAACTTTATATTAATTTAATGCCAAAAGATAAAGATTTTCTAATTAATTTCATTTCATTTCATTGGTATTTGGTAGAATATCTTTGTGTAAATGAGTCTTTGGGACAGTGAAAAGGAGTAGTTCCAAGAAAACGCAAAGTGAAGCATGGTAGTTTTGTTACATTCCTACAAAGTCAAAGTTCTAGCACTTTGTTTGGCATTTAAACCCAGATTAAGGACCACAGGTCAACTTTATCCTGAATATAAAGTTGTCAAGAGACAAAACATAAAGTAGAATTATTTTAATTTTTTAAGATGTAAACACATTGTCAGTGATAAAAAAAAATCAAGTGGATATTTTGGTTGTGATGTGGCAAATTGGAGATAAATCATGCCTATTTGATATAAATCAAATTAAAACCCTTACATTTATATACTTTTTTTCCTTTAATAAATGTAAGAGGGAAGAAAGTGTTGAAAATTCTAATCTTTCCACACTCCCTTTTGTTCTTTCCTTTTTCTATACCTGTAGAGACTTGGAAAATCATAAAAACACATTCATACATTTTTAAACAATTGTGAACCTTCTGAATTTCAAGAGAATACATTTACAAATTCCTTTTTCCTTTCCTTTACAATTATGTTTAGCAAATGGCAATAATTGTGGTTATTCTTACTGGCCCAGTCTAATTCAAGATCAGACACTCAAAGAACAATGTTTCATACAATGTGTGTGAAAACCTAGTTTCATCTGTACTGTTTTTTACACTGTGAAATCTTCTTCATATAGAAAACGTGTGCTTGGCTGCCATAGAGAGGAGCTATACTTAGTGCACATACTTAGGCAGCCTTGTAATTAGGTAAAAATGCTGTTTTTGACGTGGCTTTGCTGGAGTGCAAGTATACAACACAGATGGGTATTCTTTTTTTTTACTTTATAAGTATTTTATTGTTTTTATACAAATAAATTGGGATGTTAGATTTTGTGAATAAGAGGAACTGCTGTGTGTATAGTGTGTCACTTTATTTATGAAACTTGTTTTGCTCTCGTTTTAGAAGTAGACCCAATCCCAGGTTGAATGCTCCATCCTCTAGTGTATCTAAAAATCTTTTGTAAACCTGAAGCCAAAACATACATATTATCCAGAGACAGACAGATACAGGAATCCAGATCTCAAGTGTTCCTCTACATTACCGTTAAAAGATAACAAAGAAAAAGGCAGAGGACAGACCTGGAACTACTGGCATCGCATCTAATACCCCTCTTGTCAGTTTTACCAGGTTTCAATTTTTGTTCAAAAGGCAGTTGCCCCTTCATTTTTTCTAATTACTTTTTCAGAGCTGAAGAAGGGTATTTTACGACTCTGGGGAAAAGTATTACAAGGAAAACCATTGTATTCAGGTGCTGGGTATATTGCAGAGAAAGGGAAACCTGTGCATTTTCAACCTGAGCAATAAACTCACCCCCTAAAGCTTAAAAACTGCATTGTCTCCTAGTTCTATTGGGAATTTACACAGGAACGCTTTGCTGTAATATAGAGTAGCACCCAAGGTACATGCTAAAGTGAATTGTAAAGCTCAATAAAATGTAAGGGCTGTATTCCTGCAACTTATATTTGGCATGTATTAAGCAAACTTCAAAATAAATGAGTATGGCAGAGTGCCTATTCTCCAAAAAGGTGGAAACATTTAATCCTTTTTTCTTTTATGTTGTTTAGATCTATCTAATACTAAGCTAAGATGGCTGCTTAAAAGATATTCTCTGTTATTCTTTCTTGCTTTTGCTGGTATTAGATCAGAGTAATCAACCAGAAGATATTTCTGTGTCACTGCTTTTTCCAAGTGATCTGTCTTCATTGGCCTTTTTTTTTTGGATGTGGTGTCTGCTTTGATTTAAAGCAGTTTATACATTGATGTCAGACATTTTGGATCTATGGTCAGCTTCATTGTCAGCTTTCTGCAAATAAAAGCTCCTTATTTTACCCTTTGTTTATATGCACTGCCTCCCAGAGTGCTTTTCCAACTGACTAAAAGGTGAATTGTGTAATTGGAAACAAAAAGATAACACAGTCTGACTCAGGACCTCAAAGTACTGCTTCTCTAACAATGTTATAGATAATCTGCAATGCAGTTCAAACTTCCCCTTAGTTCTGCAATATTATAAAAAAGGCAACTTGCACTTTTTTAATAGTAATGTAACCTTAATAGTGGTGTGATAGTTATGTAATGAGAAAGACTACAAATTCAAACAGGTACAGTACAGGGAATTGCTTATTATATAAAAAAATAAATCACATCACTTGTATTTGAGGTATATCCTAGTTAAATGTCTCTCTATGCATCTTTGACCTAAAAAGCTTTTACTTCTTTTTATTTATGTATTTCTTCTATTTTCTCTTCTTTTCTCATCTAAGTAGATAAAAGTAGTACGTGTCTGAGCAGTCATGTGACTTTTTGTCCGAAAACACAATTGCGGCTGTTTGCCATTGGCCGGTTTTCTTTGAAAGAGCGTTGGTTTCCAGGGTGACAGTAGGGAATGGCGACAACGCTTTGCTTTCCCTACAGCCTCCCCCCCTCCCCTCTGCATTGCCCTGAGCTGGTCTCCCTGACACTGCAGCCTGTGGTGCTGGATCAGGTAGCATGTGAAAACGACACAGAGTTGCCTCGCTCTTCTTCCTCTCCTTTCCTCACCGAACAGACACTCATACAGATTATAACACTGCAAGAGGTAAGTAAACCAAATGCTTTATTCATTTCTCTTACTGAACATGTGGCTGAAGTTGTCTTCAGTATTAAAACCATAACAAGTAGCAGTTTCAAACATTTATAGTTGAATTGACCCTTCATTCAGTTGTCATAGCTACCACATCATTTAGTTGTTTTAACTCTAACCTTGCAGATGTGTTTCCTAATGGACACTCTCTAGTTTATACGTAAGTGACAAGTTAACATAAAAGTGATTCAACTAGTTTATCTTTTGGTTTTGTTCTGTAACATTCCTGTTTTATTTCCAATAAGCCACTAAACCTTTAGTAACAAGGTGGTGAAAGAACCAGCAGCTTAGATAAATGGCTATAAGGCCCAGCTAGATAGTTTAACTCAATTAAGCAGTATAGCTATTAACTACGAAAAAAGTCTTAATTTACGTAAAACTCATTTTCAATGTTTTCTGAGTTATTTCGGTCTCGCTATTGTTCCATAAAAGTTTAACTAGTAGACATATTTTAGAAGCAATGGCAGACATTCAAAGATTGTAAAATGTAAAATACTCAAGAGTAAGAAACCACTTCAGAAAGCGGAAACATTATCAGCTGCTGTTGACTCTTTTAGTTATAGAGATTTGTCAGAATAGTGTACCTTGCAACTCACCAAACTAGACAATAGATAGTTGTCACGTCCAGGTGAAGCACTGTGACTAGTTATTATAGTGCATGTTCAAACCGTTTTATATTTTGCTTTTTAAAATACAAAACAGAATTCACTATTCTGCAGCTCATTGAGTATAGTTGGCAGTGATTTCAAATGTGAAGCATTAAATTACACCGAAGTAAATATTAACAAAAAAAATAGTGATTTTTTTTTTGTAATAATGATTTAGTTTGGTAATAAACTGATAGGTCTACAAAACTCAGAAGGTAGAGAAAGATCAAACCAGTCAGTGCACAACACACTTAGCACTTGTGAGCATATCCACCCTAAGATTCTATTACATTTTCTTTTGCTGGGATTCACAATTGATGTTGTACAGCTACCATTACCTTTACATCAGTCTGAACAGTAGTATCTTATAGAACTGCTTGGTCTGTTGTAGATACTAACTATTATTGTGAATGTTTAGGTACTCTCTAGCTCAGGCTTTAATATCCTGTAGAAAAAATCCAAAGAGAAGCTAAGTAATTGTATATGTTTGATATTATTTAAGAACATCACAGATCCCGTTTTTTGCTTTTTTTATATAACCATACGACAATAATGATAGAGCCAATAGGGAGAATTTTTTTTACAATCTAACATGAAAAGTTTGAGGTGTTTAATTTCTCAGCTTTGATCTCAGAATGACGTCTGCTCAAGTAGCAAGTCTGAAACTATTGTGTTCACCGACAAGGCTGCATACATATTAACAATAAAAGCTAACAGTTATATAGATTTGCATTCAAACAAAAGGGGATCATTTGTAGACATGGGCTGTTAGTTTGTTTACACAGAAGAACCTTCAAAGGTGCAAATAAACGTATTTTTTTTCTTATGCACAGCCCCCATATTAAATCTGATAACTAAATTTCCAAGTTTCCTCTTCAAGCCGACTTCTTCGGATCTTCTTACTTCGTATAATGTGGAATAGACAGTGTATTCTCAGGCTGGCCAACAAAATTCAGCATTGGACTTCGCTTGTTCTCAAACTGCATGCATATGTTTCCTCTGTGGCTTCGCCTCACATGCATGTTAGCTGAATTGGTCACTCTAACTTTGCTCTGAGTACCGAGTGTGTTCATGCGTGGTTTTCTGTCCTTTGTGTCTTTGTTGTCCTGATGCACTCTAGACTTGTCTATGGTGTACCCATGTCTCTTCTAATGAATGCTGGAGATTGGCAAACCAGTGATCCTAACAAGCACAGAGTGGATGGTTGGATAGAAATCTCCAGTTAAAAATGAAATCAAACCTTTTTTTTTTAATCATTTCAAGTGGTTATTGTCAATATGTTATTAACCATACAGTTTCAGACAAGTTATCTGTGACAGACTGATTTCAGGTGCAGGAAAAAGCAGCCAAGTGCACAATTAGTTATTAGTTTCAGTCAAAACCCATTATAATGTGATATAATCCCTCAAATTTACAGGTTGACACTGGTTTCAGTTATTCTGACAGCATCCTGGCTAAGTTTAATACATTTGATTTAAATGATTTGCAAAAAAGGGTATTTACTTCAAGATTATTACATAAATGTTGATGCTTTTTATAATTTGATTTAGTTTGAACCATGGAGTTTCTAACAAACTAGTTTTTTTGTTTTGGTTCGCATCAGCACCTGTTGAAATGAGTACAACCAATTCCTAAATCTATATAGGATTCGCTTTAGTTATTTTTGTCGTAGTTATTAGTAATTCTAATAAAAAGCTGAGCAGTGCCTTTATCGTTTATTTATTTTTCTATGAAAGATTCAACAGCTGGCCATGAGCCCTGCTCCACTCGTCATGGCACGGACACAATGAAGCTTCTGTTCAGGAACCGTGTTGCTTTCAGAGGATTTTCTGGCACAGTTGCCGTCCTGAAGTGGTGTCCTTTGAGCTGCCTGTCTTAGTTCCAGCCAACCAGGTGTCCGCTGCTATGTTACCGTGGCAACTCTAGCAACCTACTCCTCCCTCAGGTGCAGTTTATCGGATGACCTGTAGACTTCTTTGAACTTGCTACAAATGGCTTGCATCAGTCTGTCGGTACTTTACTCCCATACTTACAAGTAAACAGCCAGACTACCTCTCACTTTAATAACAGGTAGAAAAGGCGAGTCTTTCTCTTTATTTATCACCTACAAAAATGTGGAAATGTTTGAATTTTTTTTTTTTTTAAGCAGCAACGGTATTGCTACTTAGAACAAATGTATTCTACCATTGCTTTGTTGGTAGATATGCACAGAAATTAAATGGAAGATCATCAAACAGAAAAAAAAGTCTGAAGTTTGAAGATAATCATTCTCCTTTCTCCTTCTGAGTCGGCCTCAGCTTCATACTAGCATTAATCATAGTTCACTATTAATTAGTCACATCGTCGCTCAAACAATTAAGACTGAACTGCTCATACTTGAAACCATTCCTTTAAACTAAATAGCCTGTCTGAAGAAATTAAATTTGTACAAAATCCATAACAGAATCCGTTAAAACTTGCTCATCCAGGAGAGTGTTTACTAAAGCCAATAAACCAAGATGAAACTTAGATTTTTGTGGTTTAAAGGGGTATCCTGGCCATTTACTCTCTACCCTTACATCAGGCAATCTAGATGTTGGGGCAGCTTTAGTGTACCTTTTAAAATGTAAATTTTTTCAAAATCCTGCATTAAAGAGTCATCCTTATTTGCATACTACCTACAATTAGCTGTTGGAAGTGAAATTCACCTATGCCCTTTTACTTTAATATCATTTCAACTAAGATATAGGACTGTCAGAGAGCAATGACATGCATTATTTAGTGTTATAAATGTACTGTTTGTATATTAAATGTTAAAAGTGTCAGAGTGAGCAATAAGTAGGGCTAGAGCTTCTCATCGATCCACATCCTGGTTTTGTATTACTGATGCAACCAGGTGGAAACTGGCGCCGTGGCCTTGTTGTTGCCTCCAACTGGCTGCCATGATGTCACTGCTGCTGACCCGACAATCCTAACATTCCTGCCGGTTGTGTTTTATGCCACCGTGGAGCAGAATACGCAAGAGACATGTGGGAGAGATGCACTGACTTGCACACATATGGCTTTTGTCTAAGCGCTGATTAATAATCCGACATATCCGTCGACAAACACACGTCATTAATTCAGTCTCATGCGCATACCCCCCTCAAGTGCACACTCAAGCACACTTGAACCTGAATAGAGATGATAATGGAAGCCTCACCGGCTTAGTTAAAATTCAACCCATCTTTAAGTGCCTGTATTTGAAACTCTGGCAATTTGGTTCTGAATTCATGCATTACTTCTTACTAAAAATGCCTGTTATTAGAATGCTATGATTAAAGAGATCCATTTCTATTATGTGCCAGAGTCATCATGCCTTTGTGTGTGCAAGCACTCATTTTTCCTGTTTTTGTGAGTGCTAAGAGTGCATGAGTGTAAGTACAAAAGACATGCTAGCTCTAACACAGCTCCAGCTTTGCTTTGATCCAGTAAAGCCACTGGAGGAAAGAGATGACAAGCCTGCTGCAGTGAAAGCTTTTAAAGGCTGTTGTTCCTGCAGGTGTTTACATTAGATTGATTGTTCTGTCCCATAGACAACCGGCACAGACCTGGAACAGATTAGTATGGTAAACAGTGTTAAAAAGTGGAAGGAGAGCAGTGGACAGGGAGGACGAATAGAGAAAATTAAAGCTCTCAAAAATAGGTTGAGCAAGAAAGTAGAACCAGTGGATTTGGTGGAGTCGGAATTACTGGGTGTTTGTGAGTGTGACCAGGGTGGGCTTGCATTGCTGTGTTTTTCACCTCTCACATTTGACCCTCTCAACCCACTTTAAAGCTCTCATAATAAAGCAGGACTTCCTTTCCAGGGAGAGCCCTACCTCTCTAGGATTTTGTTCTTCATTCGCATCACCCATCATCGTTTTTCTCTCAGTTCAAACCCACTTTGCAGGTCCTAAGTCACGTTTCATGTCTTTGTTTTTTCTTGTCTCCCAGTGGACATACTTGTAGTTAGTTCAGACGAAGATTGCTGTTTGTGTGTTCATCCTCTTTGTTCTGAGAAAGCCTGTGTTTGGACAGGGGACATGTCCCAAGACTCTTATGGCAATTCTATTGATTCATCTCCTCTTAGTTGTTTAAAAAATGACATCTTTTGCAGGAGGGAAGATGTGAAAGACACTCTATGACCCGTCATCATTGTCCCGTCTTTTACCAAAAAAGTCTAGGTCTTTGACAGTCCCAGCTTTTAGGCTCCGACTTATTTGATCCTTTTTCCATTTACAGATAGCACCACCACAGGGCGGCACGGTGTGAAACTAATGCTGCAGTGTTATCTCAAGAGACAGCGAATACTCAAATAAAGTGGCTTTCACCTCTGCAGGGTGGATTGATAAAGCACTAGCTTGAATAAAACGTTTTAAAAACGTTGACTTAATACATGTTTTGTCCCAAGTTAGGCACTTTTAACGTATTCACTTGAAAATATCCAAAATACCACATTTACTTTAATTTTTTAAACTACACCCTTGAAACTGCAACAACAGTAACATGGGTTTTGTCTAATGGCTTCAATTTTTAGAGTCCAATCTGGGCTGGTCCTGAGAGCAGGTGATGGAGAAAGAACAAGTAGAAACAATTTGGAAAGAGACTTAAATTTTGCTTTTACTAATTGGAAAAGTTAGATACAAATGCCTCCACACTTTTTGGATCTTTTAATCAATAAAAGAACTAAAAAATAACGTCCCTCTCAGGATAATTCAAAATTTCTTTTGGCTTTGTGTTGCTATAATCTTATCAAATCCCGATAGGATATGTCTGGAAGGTTCTGGTAATAATCTGTCAAATTGTAAAAGAAAAAGGTTGTAGAAGTAGAAAGAAGTTCAAAGCATTGTGCATAGTCAGCTAAATATTTCATATTGGTGAAGTAAATCATGCTGCCATTCATTTGCTTTTTATCTCGAGTCTCCATCAGGATTTAACGCAACTTATGCTTCGCTGTTAAACCCTAGCTGGTAAACACCACCCTGTCATAATGATATACATGACACAGCTAACGTCTGAAGTAATAGCATTGGTTTGACCATAATGACACATCAGTGCTTTATTTAGGCTTGCTTGGTAAAACCTTCTGGAACTTGAAAACCAAAGTCAACAAAAGTTTAGGATTTTGAAATGCTTTTCAGACTAGAGCAGCTGTTTCTAGTTTTTGTTTTGTTCACTGGCCTCGTTTTAGCCTTTTATTTCTTAATGCCCACATGTTGAAGTTGTTTATCTGGAAAGATGGAATGAATTGAAAGAAATATAAACTGGGTCACCTGCAAAGAAAAGGAAGATCCTTTAGGTAAACTTAATGCTTTTCAGGCACGGTGAATAATAACGAACAAAGACACAATCGGCATGTTCCCCTCTTTATGCTACTCAAACAGTCCATTTCTATTTCTATGAGCCTTTTCTTCTAACATATGCACCCAGTTATTGAATAACCTCTTCTTTTAATTATGAGCTACCTGGCATACTGTTAGTAAAGTCTACGGATAGAATTGTCTCTTTCATTCTGTGAATTAGATATATATGGTAAATAAATACAGGGGTATTTTTTCCCTCTCTTCAGTTTCTTTCTTGAATGCAAAGGGTGAGTTGGAGGAGGGGAAGAAAGGGCTTGCATTCTAGTCCAACAGAAAAGAGGAGTGATATCAGGAGATTGACAAAGGGAGGGTTTGCTGAGTGAGTGAGTGTGTGTGGTGGGTGTGGAGGGGTGGGGGGTTGCAGCAGTGGGAGGTGCCCTGAGGAATGCCTGGAAGGTGTCAGCAAAATCTGGGCGGCTTTGGACTGATAATCCTGTAGATCATAATACCCTTCCCTCACCTTTAAATGAATTGAAAGTGTCGTAGCAGAATCATATAAGCCTGTCAGGGGCCCATAAAGTGGAGTTACTTCCCCAATACCCTGATGTTAAAATGTCACTTCTGCTTGGCACCTTGGATTTTTCTCACAATGGCCTTTGGTACTTAAGCCCTGCCTCAGGAGGTTCTTCCTCCTGGTATGATTCAACAGAGTTTTTTAAGAGATTTGTCTGACAACACAGCAGCTCTTAAACGTGCCAAAAGCTCGGCTTTATAGACAGAATGGTAAAGCACTTCACGTAACTGTGAGATGACTCTCGTTGGGCTCTGTGACTCAGCCTGGTTTAGAGCTGCAGCATTCTTCACAGTGGTCTTTTGTTTGGATGATTTAGCTCATCTAATTAATGCAATTAAGGCAAGCCATTTATTTTTGGAAAAACTTCTGCTTTATGCAATGTGCACACTGGTTATCAGGTGCTGTGACTGCTTGGGCTCATTAGTTTGCTGAAAATAAATCTGACATCAGACAGAGGAGAAAAATGGAGAATGACTAATTGGTCCTGATGGCCTTCTGGCACTTAGTTGTTGCATAGATCCAGAAATACAGTGTATAGTTTTAAGCAATATTTGGCTAAATGAAAAAAATAAATAAATGAAAGATGTTTTAGAACAAATTAATTCATCTAACTGTTTATCTAGATGTAGAAAGTAAAGATCCATGTATTTTTTTCACCTCTCCACCGTTGGCAAAATTAATTCAGCTCTGTATTTTTGTGGAATTCGTTTTTTTAATCCATTCTTAAAGGAAAACTGTTTAAATATCCCTTAAAATTACATTTTATTTTGTTATCTTTTTTCCTAGTTCGACTGATGTTTTTGTTTTCCCTTTGTTTAAGTTACATAATATTTCTCAGAGCATACTAACTCTGTTTAAACTTAAATCCTTTCATATTTATAGTTCTGCACCTGAATAGTCAGAACTACAGTTCACATCAGAATATGAAATAAATTTTGTTCCTTTATCAATATTTTTTTTATATAAAATAGCATTTGTTATACGAAGAAATTATGTCATTTTGATGTCTGTTACATCACGACCTGATTTGCATCTTGGCCTTTGGCAGCTTATTTATATCTCTTGAATTCTTCCCTTTTTCTTTTTGCTCATACAAATAATATTCTAATGTGGCCAAATAAAAAAAAAACTGCTCTTATTCGCATTTGATCATAATTTAGTTGCTACAAATTAAAAGTCTATCATAAGGACCATAGCTTTCAATCTGTTAATCTATAAAGAAACACTTAGTTGGTGTTTCTCTGGAATAAAATCATGTTCTCCCAGAATGTGAAAAGACAAAATATTCACTCACAAATTTCAAGAAAAAAATCTCACTCACTTACTCACTCACTCACTCACTCTAGAACACAACAGTCACCAAGTTCTCACCATTGTTTGTCATCTGTGTCCATAACTACAGAATCATCCAAGCTATGATTTGCATGTATTCATGCAGCATAAAGCTGAGATGATGGACAGGTTATATAATCTTAGTTTAAACTGTCTGTAATCAAAGATACTTCAGGAGATTAACTGATGTATGATTGTTACCAATCGTCTTATGACAGGTGGCTATTTGCACATATAAAGACTTAACCCCCCCACCAAAAAAAAGCTGCAAAAGTATGAAATGGCGAAACTGACAGTGACCAGCATGAAAAGAGGTTTATCTCTTGTTACTTTTTGAAGGCAGAATATATACATCCTATAACTCGTTACGCTTAAAAAAACTACTGCTTTATTTGTTGAGCTGTAATAACTTTTAAACATGTTTAACCTTTGGTCTATACTAATGACAGGCTAAAGAGTAGAGTGAATAGTTTCAAATGCAAAAACTCATAAAAGCATTATATTTCTATGTATATGTATTATGTTCTTTCAAACCCACCATAACCTCCAGTTTAGAGTCATTTAAATGCTTTCTCTCTTAATTCCATCACCATATGAAAAAATCAAAAGGTTGAGATTTTTAAAGTAAATTAACCAAGTTTCATTAGAGTGTAAGATTAAAGACTGTTGTTTTTTACTCTCTCTTTGATGCTTGGCTCTTTATATAAAATATTTTGAATTAACTTGTGTATAACTGTGCTGTACAAATAAACTACCCCTGCCTTGCTTAGAAAGATGTTCACAAAGAGCAGGATCTCTGTCTCCATGTGGGGCTCAAATCTGCCCAGTCCATTGGTCATGCATTACTCAGCTCTGTATGTGTGTCTGTGAATGGGGGTGGGGGGCTGAAGTTCAGGAATTTCTTTGAAAAACTTGTTAAACATTTTCTACTCGTTTTTTTTTTCTTTTTTTTACTGTTTTCTCGCCTTTACTTTCTTTTAAAGGTACTCCTCTCTGAATTTAAATGGTCAGGTTGAAGTGCAGCAGATTAAGTGTCCCTTCTTTTTCTAAGGGCGTTGTCCAGCTCAAATAATGCACACTCTCTCCTGTTCCACCTGGTCGGTCTGAATATGACCTCATTCCAGGAAAAGGAAGAGAGAATCACCTGACAGACTCATTTGTGTTATCAGCTGACTGCGTAACTGGATGGCAGAACATAGATGTTAGGTTATTGACCATACAAATATTACAGGTAGATGTGTAAACATGTGCAAGGAGTTTTCAGTTTCTTTGCTCCTCTATAAGCAGACCTCTGTCTGAATGGGACGGATTGAATAGAAAAAGAATAGGTTAAGAAACTAATACTGGCAAGAAGAAACTGTGCTTTCAAATCCCTGAAAGAAGGAAAGGTATCTGATCGGTCAGAGCACATAAAAAAGAGGGTGGAGAATGAGAAAGAGGGGGGGGGGGGGGGAGTGGCGGGGAGGGTGTGTTTCTGTGTGGGTGAGAAACACAGAGGGAGGAGGAGCAGTGCAGACAGAGAGACAAGTCGAGCAGGCACTCAGATCTCGCCTGTGGTGAGGACATCCAGCAAAAGTGCATTCCCGAGGCAGCAAAAGAAAAAGGACTAAAACGGAGGAGAAGCAGTGACTCCATTTCCATTCACATCTGACTGTCCTCTGCTGGACTCCCTCACATGCTTCCTCACTCAGACTCTCTGCCAGGCTTCCTCACTCTCCAGCTGAACAGCCGGCACCGCTGCCTGCTGACAAGGGAAGGATTTCCCCGACAGAGTAAGGAGGGAGAGGAGAACATCAGATTGGGAGTTTAAAAGCACTAAAAGTAGGAAGGTATGTGTATGGGCTTCTTGGTGGATTGTTTGAATGTTTATGGGGATGGGCTTTAAAAAAAACTTTCTCTGAACTCAGCTGATCTGAATGCATTGCTGTACATAAATGGATAGAAAACTGATCATAAATAAGTTGAATTTAGTGCACGTGTTTTTGTGATGAGCAGAGAGACAAAGATCATTTAGTGTTGTGTCTTTGCCAAGTTGAACCGTGTCTTTACATGTACGCACCTGTTGAAGCTAGACCCGCCACCCAAGTGCTCTTGTGTGCAACAACAGGACTCAAACCTGTTTGGATTGAAACTTCACTCTTTGTAAATCTTTTTTTCTTGTTATTTCTTCCATTTTCAGAGTTTCCAAGCCCTTTTTTTCTGCTTTAAAAAATAACCCTAAAACTATCATTTGGCACAAAAAGCATTGAAGACTTCAACAATAATTTATTCAAGACCTGGAAGAGATTACATCTGCATGTTCTTGGTATTTAGACACTCATCCCAAATACAACAATCTGCAAATCCAATGCACCAAATCACTCCAATCCATCCTGTTTAAACACCGGCTTGCCTTTATGCATGGCTTAAGATCTGGTTTAGAAATTCCTTGCATGCTACGTGTCAGTCAGTGGAGCTCATTAGCAGGCTGCAGATGTTATCCAATCAAGGCCATCGATTGGATCCCCAGCACCACCATTATTTTTTCTCCTACTAACTGTGGGAGTTAAATAAAGATACCTTGTCTTATCTAAATGTTTTTCATGCTCTTAACCCCTTTCTAGATAGATAATGACAGGGTGATAAATGTTAGTAGGGAGGGAAATTGCTTCAGTTCGCTTTTTTGTTATTTAATTCATTCCAATATGCATATTCAAGTCATAACTTTACAAATCTAAACTTAAGGAGCACTGAAACAAAAAAATGCATTGTATAAATACCTAATAACTTTAGGTTTAAACCTTTCTTTTTTATTTTTTGAGTACAGATGTACTGATAAGACAACATCAAAGTTTTTACTTTTCGTAAAGAATAATAACATAGAAACAAGATTAGGAATATTTTTTCCTCACCTTTCAGCTGTGAAAATAATGTATAATTTAGTCATATTAAGGTAATTAGATTATAAATGCCAACCTCATTTAATTTGGTAACTCCTCTCTCAAGGTAAAAACATATATAGATGCTTTTAAGCCTTTATAATTTTTTTGCTTAAAACTAATAAAAACAAGACATTTAACAGTCGAATATCAAAGCAAACAGATATAAAAAATGTTATAACTTAAAAAAAAGTTGAACGAAGGAAACAGCATTTTAAATGTCTTCTTTTTGTCATTTTTTTATCCTCTAAATGCAGGAATAGCTTTAAAAATTGGTCTAAAAAGTAGCTTATGTTAAATCTGTTAAACTGATGACTAAATAACAGGTATGGACATTGGACTTAGCAAAAACTGTATCACTCTATCTCTAATCATTAGCACTGAATAATTCCAAGCATTTTAACATTCAACATGCTCCCCCACAGACAGAGGTCGATATCTGAAAAAGATCTGAAATTAACTTTGCTAAACTCTGTTTTAGCTTTATGTTACTTTCTAAGAGTCTTGTTTTCTCGTACTTTTTACAACCAGAATGGATGGTAGAAATACAATTCAGGTTTTTTAATGGTGTCTTACATCATTGTGCTTTGTTATTTTTAAAACACCTCACTAACAATGCAAATACCTAACTGAGCCTTCTCTTAGAAAAAGTTCCTGCCTTAAAAAATGTTGCTTTTCCTCTCAGTTACTATAAACTAAATGAAAGGAAAGAGTTTCTGAGTTTTTTCTGTTTTTGATTAGAGACACCATGTGTTCCTCCTTCTTTAATTAAAAAAAAAGCGGGGACATGATGATGTAATACCCTCTCCCTTTTTTAGCAACACCATGAGCACTTCATCAAAAGCATTAAACCTGCAGGTTGAAAGCTGTAAAGTCGTCGGTAGCTGAATACATCATAAAACTTTTAAATTCTTTTTCTCCAGGTCTTGTTCAGTTTGCATGTCTCTTGATTATGCTCCTCTCTCGTTATGTCCCCCTCGTTGGTTCAATACTTGTTATTTCCCATAGCATGGATTAGGCTGTTTAGCATGAAGAGAACAGAACGTCCTCTGAGAGAACTGGTACCTTGTTCTTTGCTGTGTTATTTTTAATGCTCCTTTAATGCTTGAATACGCAGATGGACTCCCTCCTTTTCTAAAGCGGGCTCTATCTCTGTCGGCGTGTCCGTCTGTCACTCAGCTCGGATGGCAGGGAAAGCAGGTCTGCCTGAACTCAGCGTGTTATCTTTTGGGAGTGTTGATGGGAACTTTCTGAATCACTCTTCAAGCTGAGAGGTGATTTAATTTCTTGCCATTCTTATCAGCCGTGTTTCCTTCCTCTTGTGCAAATCTAAGCAAGAACACTATGACCAGATGGAAAAAGATGAAGCTTCCAATATATTTTTAGGGAAAGGTGGGTCCCATCGCTTTTCTTCTTTGCCATCTTTACATTACTTGCTCTCCTTCTTTCTCGGTGCCCTTCCCCTGCCTGTGCAATGTGATGGAAAGCAGCGCCGCTCTCTGCTCATACCGGATCCATTAGGGATGAAAGCACACTGCAGTGATAAAAGATTGATCCAGTCCTCCTTGCATCACATTCTCATCCCTCACATCCTACCTCCTCTTTCAACCTAAAGTAAACCCAATTTTCAATACATCAAATCTTTGGTGCTTCCCTAAATAAATCATCCTAATGAATTTTACAATCGCAAATTTCGGCCCACAACAATCTTTAAGGCAGAAAACTCTTTGGCTCTGTGGTATGGGATGTTTAAAATTCCCAGGCATGGAAAGAAGTTTGAATTCTATCAGTTCTGCTAGTCTAAAAAAATGGGACAATTCTTTGGGGCATTTCCCTTAGTGTTTTTGTTGCATCAAGATAAATATTGGTTAGCTAGCAGAACCAGTAAGGGACTGGCATCCAGCCCAGTACGCATAGGCTTTTTTCTTCACCTGTTTTATCCAAGAAGGCACAAAACAAACACAGCAGACCTGTAGTTTGTCATCAGGGAGTCTATAATTACTGAGAGGAAGGAGGGGATTTAGTGAAGGCATTTCACTCCACTTCTGTTTTTTTTCAAATCCCCTGACCTGCGCACCTGAAAACTTCTGTGTGTGTGCACTGAAATTTGTAACAACAAGCAGAAAGTAGTACATTAGCTTGAAGTTTTGTTTTTATTATGGTTTGTTGCTTGGCATTGTTCTTGTCTTTCTGTTTTCAGTTGTCCTTTTTAGACGGAGTGATACTGAAAAAGGGTAAATTTACTACATTAGATAAAGA
>JAUZNJ010033923.1:0-19321 GCA_034780135.1 Jordanella pulchra | reverse complement strand
TTGTCTTTCTGTTTTCAGTTGTCCTTTTTAGACGGAGTGATACTGAAAAAGGGTAAATTTACTACATTAGATAAAGAACTAGTGCATTGTAAATAATTCATTAATCTCAAATTGTTTTTGTTTCAGCCTTCACAGACCAGTTGGATTTGTTCTTTTATTAAATTACACAGAGAGATTTTATGATCTTGTATGTTCTGCAGGGAGTTTGTTGCATTGGGTAATATTCAAGGGAATTAGTGAAAGATAGCTGGATTCTAAAAAGAAAGACATATTTGTAACCTGTTTGAGGTGTATGAATAGTTTTATAAGGCACTGTTTCCAGAGCGTGAATCTTCCCTCATTTTTCCTACATATTCATGTCAAAGGTCACAGCAAAAAGAAGTTGTTGTTGTAATTGTCTTGCAGTTTTTCCACCGGGGGCCATGTTCCCAGTCAAACCCAGCTAACTGTAAACTTCACCTGAGTGAATACTGTCATGTTCTGTCAGTGTGAACTTCCACTGGCCTTCTATTGTACGCTCTGTAACATCAGAGTGCTTCCCTTCACCTATTTTTATGTTTTCTAACTTTTTGTGACCACTGGCAGGCTCCTAGTACAGAGTGTAGAATACCTTCTTCTGTTTTGCCCCGCTTTCCATGACTCCTAATTGTGCACGTATAGTTATTGTTGCGAAGGTAAACACCTCAGCCTCCTGGGATACTCATGTGACTTTAAGTTGGTATCTGTGGAAATTTGTGTGAGTCTTAGCAAGCAGCAGGTTGCTCCTCTGCCCAGGCAGCCATACTGTGTTGACACTCGGCACATAGAGCTCTCTGGGCAGTAAATAAGATGGCGCCTTGTCCCAAAAGACACGGACAGAGGTGGGGGGGTGGGTCAAGATGCCAAAAGGAAAGACACACAAGAAAAAAGTTCGACCCAGGGCGGAGACACACTCAATCAGCTGGTAGTAGAAGAGGCAGGCAGGTGGATCTGACAGAACCATCGCTCATGCCGAAAGGCTTTACAGCAAAACTGTCAGTGAAAGTAGACGTGTTTGATCAAGTGGCTTAGAGACAAAGCAAGTGTACTCTGATCGGGTCATTGCTACTGGTACATAAAGCAGAAGCAATATTTTTCTTGGAAATTCATATACCCATTGTCCACACCACAGAAAAAAACAATTAAATAAGCCAGATCTTGATATATAATCATGTCTATCACCTAATGATTCGAATGTTGCTGCTGTTTACCATTTAGATTAAAATCACTTTTTTAGTTTGACTAGGCAGTCTGAGACTGAATGTACTTTAGGTCTTAAGTAGGCATCAACGGCTATGAGTTTCCCATGGCTTAATAACATTGTGAAAAAAACAACATAGTATTTGCAGAAGGATTTTTAAATGTATAACACAAACTGGTCACTTTTTTTTGTCTTTTTGAAACAGAAAAGCAAATTTTTTATTGATTATGGGAGATCTCTGCAGAGTATCACTTGGATCCTTGGAAGATTACATCAACTAGGTTATTTACTCAATTAGTTTTCATACTCTAACTTTTTTTTGCTACAATAAATATTTTAAAAAGCCCAGATTATTCTTTGCTATAATCCAAAGTCTAAAAGAAAACTTTGAATGAGGTCCGGAAAGCTTTTTTCATATGTTTTTCAGAAGAATATTTTAGAAGTTTTGTATGGCTTTCAGAAGTACCTTAATAGTTTACATGCAAACACTAACATACAAACTTATCTTTTTAATGTGTACAGTTTAAACTATATACCCTCAGAGACAAAAAGAACAAAGCAGACATTGCTTGTCATCCATAGAGATAAACAGATAAGTCACTTTCTCAGTGTCAGATTACCCTCATCTTTGAGGTTTAAAATGCCTCGTAATTCAAACTTGGGATATTTCCCAGGACACAGGTTTACCGAGTTCCCTGGGGAAAGCTTGGATGAAATATGGTCGGTTTGATTTTCCTATAACTCAGTTAGAGTCTTGTCTGCTGGAGAGTCATCCAGCCTCCCTCATCCAGCACCTCTTCTCTCATTGTCATTCCCTGGGGGCAGCCAACTTATGTCTCTCATGTAAACCCAGCAACAGCATCCTCATCAGCAGGTACACGCTTGGTATCCATGCAAAAGTTGCCTCGGTGATTATGCGTGAGCGTTACAGATGGCATCCCTCCAGAGCTAAGAGCAAATCTCAAACAGACATACTATCTTTGTTCTGAAGGCGCTCAGAGGGCACCATAAATCCACAACATGCCCTCCCACCTTCTACTTACTCATCTTGACTCTTCGGACATTCTCCAACCCACAGTTCTAATACTTGTGATCGTAACTCTTCGGAGTAATGACAGGGAGATGGAGACATGTATGACACCCACCCATCAACCTATAAATCAGACCCTATTAAAAAGGCCCACCCAAGCCTCATGAACCACTTGAAACACAAAGACTCCACCCTTTATTTTGTGTTTTAAGTGAGTACACTGAAGAATTGTTTTCAATGTAGAACAGTCATGGTTATCAGACAAGTTCCAGAGGGTTGACATCAAATGTTTGTTCTGGTTAGTAGTTGTCATTTATTTACAATACATGCATCATCTTTTTTGAACATTTTAGATTTTATGTTTAGACCCAAATCGAACAAGAGACTGCTTTTAGAGATGATCCAAGAAAGCCCATTTTCATCTTGATCAGTTTCCTCCTTAGTAAACATACCTCACCTTGATGAGCTACCAGGTCATGCTAACCAGGTCAACGCTCTGTGTTGTGGAAAATCTCCACAACAAGGAGGCGTTTAAGTATGGCTGGAGAAAGTAGGAAAAAGTAATGAAAAAGTGCATTTATTAGATTACTGAGTGACATTTAGGCAACTCAGAGCAAGTTGTTAGTCAGTGCTAACCATTTGTACCTTTAGCATTTTTTGTTGTTGTACTCCTGTAGTTTGATTTATGTAATACAATAAGTTTTTAGACCAGCTTGTGAGCTATCACTCTTTAAGGGATGCAAAAATGAGCTTAAGTCGAGCTTAAGTTAGGATCAGATAATAGTTTTATTTTTCCATCGGTTTTTGATTGTTTTTCCTGGGATTCAAAGGTTTCACTTCTTTTCTGATGAAGAAACGGAAAAACCTACAAGAAAAACATCAAACATGATATTCAGTATATGTCACTATGGAAAAATTTGAAAATCCTAGTTACACCTGACATTGTTACCACAACACCCATCCACCCTTCCAAAACATTTACATAGCCTTTAATAAAATATTTGAGTTCCTGATTGACTGTCATCTCCTAATTGTTCTCGATTCCCAGCCCTCTCAAGTTTTCTGTACATATTTTAAATAAAAAAACAGACCACTTCTTTAAAACCCATCGAGTTTTTCTTGTTTGTTTGTTGTTTCTTTCCCCCTATACAACCGTTCAGTTTTACTTCACATAGTTTCATGAAATGTTGTCAGTAAAAATGAGGTCATCTATTCAAACTTCCACAAGTGCCTTATCTCATCATACAAAAGTAGCATTTTTACGGGATGAGGCTCATTTTGGTAACAAAATGGAAGATATTATCAGTTCATGACATGATTTGTTTTCACAAGGTTCAGCTGTGACAGGTTACTTAGAGGTCTACATTCCGACTCTCCAGCTGCGTTTGCCCGTATTCTGCTCTCTGAGGCCCAGGTGGGTTGGAACTCCCTAGGTAAATATTGGGAAGGTGCAAGGAAAAATATTTTACATACCAGAGCCACGATCTGTGCAGGTGATGTCTTCCTCTCAAACCTTGAGGCACTCCCTCAAAGATTGTCGTGTTCAGGGAACCTTACTTTCCATTTCAAAGTTTAACTCACATCAAAAACCAGCAGTGCATGGATTAGATTAGTCATAGTGGTGGTTTGTGAAGCACCCATGAAATGTTCTTGATGGCAGATTGATGTCTTGGGAGGAAACTGAGTGGAATTCCACATTTCAGCCTTGAAAACATAAATTTGTCAGAGGGGTCTGTGTTTCCTTTTTCTAGGCTGTTTTTGTTTTAAAGTTACATTTCAAAACCTGAACAAGAATGTGCACCTGCTTTGTCCTTGATTTATAATTACATGCCTTTAGGTGAAAAATGGTATGTTGTGTAACTCTGGGACGTTACATATGAATGCTTTTGCTATTAAAATCCTTTCACACATTTTAGCTTAACTTTTGGGGGATTTAGAAAATAGAACTTATTTTTAAAGTGAAAAAAAAACATGAATCTGATGAGTGTGGATCAGAACACCCTTTAATCATAACTGTCCTTCTCTCATCTAGCTGTATGCTTAGGATTGTTGTCATTAATGTTCCCCCCACTATTTTTTCCCCGTGTGGTTAGCTATGTGAGTTGTCCACACAAAAAGTGCCTTTTATATGGAACCCAGGAAGCCGGGTCTCAATTGACCAGAGTACCTTTATTAACAGGTTTGCCAAGTCTCCTAAACGGCCCGTGGCAAACTTAGAGAACTTTGTTAGACTTTTAACAGTTGTCCTTTGGCCACTCATCTACAAAAACCCAGACGTGTCAAGTGTGAAGAATCTCAAACATTTTGCAAACAACTCTAGAGGTTTTGTGTAAGTTATTTGACTTCCAGGTCAGTTGATTTGGGGTGTTTTCTAGTGATGCAACTGTCAAATGTCCCTTACCTAACTTTCATTATCAAGAATAAACCCAGAGGATTTAAAATCCCCACCCAACAATAATAATGGGAGTACATCTGTTTATAATAAAAATAGAATAACATGGGTTATCTAAGGTTTAAAAGCTTTGGACAAGTCATGGAATTTTGTTTTATGTACACATTTATAATTGACAGTTATTTTTTGGCTCTTAGATTTTTGGGGGAATTTCTTTGAAAGATTGCTTAATTGCTCAAATGTGTTTATTCTTATTGTGGAAATGATCACATCTTTTCTGCATTGTCCACAATAGTTTATAAGGACCTTAAAGTCATGCTGATAGAAGAAATACCTGCAATGAACCCCTACGTGTTTGAGTTAAACGTGAAACCAGATGATAGTAAAATTTTAACTTCATATTGGCAAGTCAATCTTAATTTTTTCTCGACAAGTCTTGTTTTTGCCTCAATCCCCAAGAAAAAAAGCAGAAAAAAGAAAGAAAACAGAAAACAAAATTAAATAATTGAAATAAGCAGATGTTGAAACAGCCTCTAAATTGCTAATGAGTTCCCCTTCAAAGATGGGACATTGGAGCCTGTAGTGGTCGTGACTGCTCAGTGACACATGAGTGTATCCAGGGAGTCAAGGTGAACTGTTGCATCTTTAAAACCAAACATATGAATAATATGCCAGTAATGTGCTGTATAAATACCCCCTTCCTGGAGTATGAAGGATTACTTTTACTCTTACTTGCACGTTTAGCCAGAATAATCCCTCATCATTTAGTTTGAGTCACACCGTTCGTGGTAAACACTTACACCCCCTTTAACCTATCATTTGGGTTTTGACTAGCACAATATCTTCTCTCAGTTTGTACAGTGCAGATAGGTGCATGTGGTCTCCACAGCCTATGTGGGTGTGCACATTATTTAGTGTGTGCTCTATACAAAATCGGCTGGGAAATGACTGATGCCCTCCTTCCCTTGCAAGCAGTGCTGAGTCAGATCCAGGAGTATGTAATTACACATGGGCGCCCTTCAACAGTCTTGGAGCCGTCTTCCCTGGCTCACCCATCAATGTTAACTCTTGTACTAGTATGGCTTACCCTGCAGGGCAAGCAAACCTCCTCTTTACAGAGATGGGCTCTCTTGAGGCTACATGCAGTCCGTTATTATCATTCCCACTATTAGCTGCTGGCTCTGGGGGCAGATCCATGAGTCAGCGCAAACAAATTCCTCACCTGTAATGTACTCGCCTTGTTTTAGTTTCCGGGGTTGGAATGAATGCTAACTGCCAAACCAGATGGAAGTCCTTACCTGACAGGATGAATAATACAGTAGTACTTTATTGTTCACAGGACTGTGTAAACTCTTGTGGCCACACGCTCGCAGGAGTGTACCTAATTAACTTTTTATAAAATGCAAGCTTTTGCTGAGATGCTTAGAAGATTTCTAATCAAGACTATAATAATAAAAACAAACCCTTAACAAACCCTTGCTTAATGATTTAGAATTAAACAACATTTATTTCTATGATAATTGTCTTATGACCAGTTTTGGTGTTTTTGAAAAGTTTTGACCCGGAAGTCCTGATTTCTATTTAAGAAACAATACAAAAAAATTAGTCAAAATGCTTTTTCTTATGTCTTTCCTATGTCGGAAATCTTCTTAAATATAGGCAATGTAGTGTAGCTTTACCAAATAACATAGATTAAAACAGGTAGCAAAGCTAGAAATGCTAAATAAAAACACAATGTAGACCCTTTTAATATCTAAAGATTTCCTAGAGGCATTTTCAAGTCTGGCCAACTTTTGAAGAATGCAGAGGTAAAACCAAGAGGTATTGTTGAGACTGCTCCTGGTTTGGCTTCCATGTTTGCATGCTGCTGCTCTTTTTGCCAGCATGAAATATAAAATGCTGCGCACTGTTTTAGCAACCCTAGAAACTCTCATATGATTGGCTCACTTACTAAAACTTTACTAAAACATTGTCGATTGAGAAGAACAGTTGTTTTTAAGATCTCTTACTTATTACTACTTTAAAAATTGTAGTAATACTGTTACCCTTTCTGTAATCGACTAAAATGTTTCCCCTGCCTGGATGATCACTGACATACCTCGGTCTAAAGTGTAATTCATTTTAAATAGCTTTTTGTAACTTTTCTTTGCTTCTTCTGGCCTCATTTTACTGATAATTGATAACTTAGTTTCTTCTGTAACAACTTTCAAACTAAAAGGGTTTCCAGCGCAGCCTGATTTGGTACATTATTTATCTTCGTGCTTCCCTCGTCTCTTGTGTTTTAGGATGAGTTAGCAAACGCTTAGCAACTGTACTTCCCAGCTGTGTAAGTAATGCTGCTCATTTATAATGAGTGGGAATTCACACTGAGTGCTTTCTTACACTGTCTGACTACAGTGGTCGTGACAGGCAGACATGATTAACAGACTCTCTAATGCTTTGCCTCACAGATCAAGTGGAATCGTTTGCTTTAACCTTTAAACTCTCATCAGTCATCAGGTTTAAGCATAGCAGAAGTTCAGATTGTGTTTATGAGGTAAATAAATGTTGTGTACATTCGGTGTTAGTTTGGATCTATACTGATTCTGGTAACGCTAGTAGTTATTAGCTCTTAAATCCCTCTGCATTTATTTACCTCTTACCTCTCATCCTTTTATTGAGATTTTTACATTTGGAGCATGCATTTATCATAACCTGAAAGACTGAGTGTGAGCAAAAGATCTCTGCATGCAAGTAGGATGACAAGAACCACTTCTGATTGGTTCATGCTGATCCATTAGCATGTCAATAGAGGAGAAAGACAGGCTCACTGGGGACATTTTCAAAAAGGCTGTGAGTGACCAGCATTTGAACTGCCAAGCAAAGATACTATAAAAAAAAACAGACCCAAAAACTTATTCATCAGGTGTGTTAAAGCCTCTGTGAAGGTTGTGCAAGCAGAGGCAGGCGACTTACTATCTAATTAACAAGCAGCGTGTCTGAAGAGCGTGCCACAGCCTCACCCTACCATGGAAAGTTATTAAGTTTTAATGCCACCCAATAAAAGGCCTCAGATCTTGTATCTACTGTGCTTACTTGCCCGATGGACTGCTCCCCGCCGGCAGGTGCTGCAGCGCAGCAGTGGACGACTTATGTCAGGCAGTTATGGCTGCTGGAAACAGGAGGTTTCTAATGAACATGGAAAGCATTTCCTGTGACATGTTGGGAAGGCGAAAAATCATTTGTGATAAATTTACAATGTTTGGTGTAGTTTAAAATATCATATAAGGGGAGTTTTATCCTGGGATGCATTCTGAGTGTACCGAAGACAACTATACGTGGATTAGTGCAGCTTAGTCCTGGAGGCAACTTTCTCTTGTCGGATGACACCTAACATTATGAAATTGAATATTTGTCATTTTTGAAGCACCTAAGATTGTAGATGCACTTGTTCAAGATTCTTACTGTATATAATAACCTTGAAATACTGCAAAGTGTCCCTGTATTGACGCAAAGGTTTAAAGGTAAAATCTAATGCATAATCTAATTGTTGAGCTAAAAGCAGATATTATTACCAATTCCTTTTAATTTAAACTGCAGGTAGAATATTACAATTATAGTAATAATATTGTCACCAGATATGTTTTATTTTGTATTTGTGTTTAAGCAGAAATGTACATTAAACTCTGTCTTCTATTTAACCACACTTCCTCAACAAGGATGGGGGGGTGCTGGGTGGCCCACCATCACTACATGAGTTACTTTTTGCCAAAAGAAATTATTGCAAACATATTAAAAGTATCCAGGTACTGCAACACCAAAAGCCTGTTCAGTTTTTATAAAGAATTTACTTTTTTTGAATTCGAAAAAATGTGCATAAAATGATGAGACATAATTAAATGACTTTATTTTACCGTTTTAAATGGACTAAAATTAAACAGTACTTTTCTAATAACACACTGACAACTCAAAGCACTTTACGCCAGAGCCTTATCAACCAATATTCATATGCAAAACGTTTTTTGCCTTGTCTAAGGTGAGCATCAACATGTGACAGGAGGAAGCTGGGAAACCACAACTTTGAAATTGTAAGACTGTGCCAAGCAAAGTGTCATCCGCATTAAAAATGTCCCTCTTGTGGACCAAAGCTTTGGAAAAAGTGTTGGGAAGAGGTGCAGAAAATGCAAAACAGGAAGGTAAGCAGAATAAAAAAAGCATCTGTGCTAGATTTTACCACTTTTATCAGAGGTAAAGTTCACAATAATGTCTGTAAATTATGGCATGACAGACGACACAGCAAATGTCAGAAGTCACAAAAAAGATGTAATCCTCACGTAGAGCCAGAGCTACCATGTCTGTGCGGTACGGATGAGCCCACAATGCTTGGTGCCAGTGTGTTACTGGCTCTTTGAGCGATTGTCTTTGCCAATATGGAACAGAGTGGCACAGAGGCAACAGCTTCTCTCAGCACATCTCATTGTTCCTTAACATCAGAATCTATCTTATTGTAGAAACTGAAATCAGACAGGGCCAGAGCTTTATTTTCTCTGCAGATTGTGATAAGGATAGCTGTTTGCCTGCACTCGATTTGTTGTGTTTTTGTGTCCATCTGTTGCAGTGTGTGTTCCACACTCTGCCCTTTACTCCCTGCAATTGTTACTCAGACTTCTGTTGCTGCGGAGATAGCACCGAATTCACCCTTAGCTGGAACAGACTCTCGTAAAGATAGTAACTAAATGACATGTGCACTTGTTCATACAAACCTAAATGAATACAGACCCAACCTTTGACCATTTCACTACCACAAGCATGAAGGAGTGCTCCTCTTTTTTTTCCGCCACTTTACGCACCCAGCAAGCAGACTTGTATTATAGCCTCAGGGCGCTGACTAGTTTCAACACGTTTAACGAGGACTTTTTTCTTAGTCTTTTTGTTTTATTGGAAAAAGAAGTTGATGGTAAAGGTATGTCCAGATACAGGATTTGCTTGTGTTCTCTGCCACAAATAAAACTCTGGAGCTGTTGGTGAGAGGATTTCTGTTTTGTCTTCTATCTGATTTTTGTTTGTGTCGGATGTTTCTACAACATCTTCATTATGATTGAGGTTATTTATAAAATACATCTAATTATGCTACTGATCAACACTAAATTAGATCAAAGGAACTGGTATCCATTTATTTACTCGGACAGTTCAATGTAAACAGCTTTTAATTATTGGGTTAGGTTGTAATTATACAATCTAATAAGAAAGTTAATGAATCTATGTCGAGTATATTATTTACAAACATACAGTTTTTTAAAAAAAAAATGTTTTTATATAACTTGATCTTTTTCACTTTTTCTCACATTACAGCCACAAGCTTCACTGTATTCTATTTATAGATTCACCTGTCAGACTTTACCTTGACGACATTGATTTAAGCTTTACAGTTTGCACAGAATTAGATTTATTTTGTAAGTACTACATTGCAAAATAGTATATAGATAATATAAAACAGAATATATAAAGCAATATGGTAGAATGTGAAATAGGTCATACATTTATCCCTATTTATGCAGTAATCATATGACTCTAACTTTTTTAATATTTTTGAAAAAAGAATCAAAATTGTATTTCTTTAGGTCAACGGTGCGGTTTGATAGTATTTGATATAGATATCAACTGAAAGTTAGTTGATTTTGATCCCTTGTGTACCGATTAGCTCATAAAAAAATATGGAGATTTTATGTTAAAGACCAAGTGGTTGGTCTTGGTTTTGTATTTTTACATATGAAAATATGGAAAGTGCTGCTTGCCTTTACATTATTCACCTTTCCCTCTTTGACCGTGAAAGATTCTGGTACAACTTGTTGCATTAAGAAGTCACCTAACTAGTAAACAGAGAAAATATATTTGGGGTAAATACGTGTAAATTTAGATTTATCAGGTTTTGTACTTCGAAAGGCCATTTAATTTGCAGCTCGATATGCCCACTTGCACAGAGACAGGCAGAGTCATGCCCCAAGCGTCTGCAAGGCCGCGGTTCTAACCGGCTCTGCCTTGAGACGACTGGGTTTTTACAGAACGCAGACAGACTGATGAAAGACACAAAGCGGTCTGTTAATTAAAGGGGAGGGAGGTGATGGCACATGGCTCCAGTCTTTTTTTAGTTTTTCCTCGTCTTTTATATGTTTTTTTTTTAGTTTGCCTTCTCACTCTCATCACACATCTGGCATAAGTTGTCAGTCTTTTTGTCAGTTTAACAGACTATTTTCTTAAGCATGTCCTTCTCTCTTCACGTTGTCTGATCCTGGAAAGAGTTTTATTTGTGAATTTTCTCAGGGTTGAGGGTTACCTGCTAGTTTTTTTTCCCTTTCAGGGATTTTTAAAGGAGGTTAAAGTTTCAGCTGAAACTGTGTCCTCTGTTGTATGGAGGGGTGGGGCCAGGGTGAAAGTCGAGGGCGTTGGGGGTGGGTTGATTTTCCCTATTGGAAATTATAGCGGGCAATCTGTCATTAGGAATTGGTTGTGAGAGGTGTGGAGTGTTGCTATGAGTCATTCCAAAGTGTGATTTTTAAGTAAACTTTTATGGTTTGGATAAGAATGAGCATGTGTGTAATGACTCAGATCCTGCGCAAACTACCTGGAGCATGTGTTTGTTCTTTTTTTTTTTTTTTCATTTTGCTCCTTATCAACTTCGAAGTCAAACATTAAACAGGGCGCTTTTAGGACATGAAAGGTCTTGATTGAACAACTTTGGATTATGCATTATCCTGACAGCAGTCACTGCTGTAGATGAATGATCACGATGTACTGCTTTGTACATCGGAAAAACCTCCGCTTATACCTGTATCTCCTTGGGAATTGACACAAAACTCCACAGCTGTGTCAGCCAGGAGGACGTGTCGTTCTCAGTATCGTTCTGCTTGTGAATAAAAGGAACAGACAGCAACCCGAGACCCACCGACCTGTTTGTTTCCTGTTAGTGCAGATCATCTCATTTCAATAGCCAGAGGTACAACAGCTTAGGATTATAGGAAAATAATCTGAGCTGAAAGATTTTATGTAAAGCTATGATACACGCTTCTTAGGGTGATACATACAGATTTAAATAGTTTGAATAATACCTTCACTGCAAAGGTGATTTAAATGTCCAATGGCTGTTTTTCTTTATTTATGCTATGTCTTGTAAACTATTTTTATGCAAAAGGCATATCATTTTGGTCCCTTTTAGCTCTGTGCATGGAACTGACTTTAAAGGCCACCACATTGGTAGAGTTAGCTTGCATGTAACTGGAGCTGAACATATCCACAGCTTAGTTGTAGTTGCAGCAAAATAAAATGTTGGATCACAGAGGATAAATGCAAAAAGTATGCATAGCTTTTAGATTTTGATTTGTATCAAATGAAACAGGCAACCCTTTTATTCCACTGTACAATATGATGGTCTAACATATTGAAACACAAATGCTATAGATTTGTATTTTTGACATTGTGATATGTAGGAAAGAGCTAAAAATACTTCATTCAAATCATTTATGTGTGTTTAAAAAAACAAAACACAAAACTCTCCTGCAGAAAACTACATCTACCTCCCTTTGTCCTGATTTGTTGAACCAACAAAAAGCCTCGCCAAGGAGGTGAATGATTGTCTACACTTACTTTATGAAACATCCAGATTACAACACTGCACGCTCTGTGCCCTCTCAAAGAAAAATGGAATACTTGAGCTTTTGAAATTTCAGGGTTTTGATGTCTGATAAGCTCTCCTATTTCAAATCACATTTCCTGCCAGATAAAACTGCCTCTCCAACCTCCCTTAAATGAATTCCTTCATTGTGTGATCACCCACTACCGTCTCCTTGTCTTCCAAAGATCTCGTTCTACAAGTTCAGTCCTTGAGTCATGCCGATATTTGTTCCGTACGCGGTGTCGTGTTGAGTTGTTCTGTGCAGTGTTGTCACATCAGATAGTTTATTGCTCCCCGGGAGACTTTGTGTTTGGCATCTAAACAGCGAAGAGCAATGGTGGTGCAGGGCAACCAGGTCAGCAGTGGAACAGGGGTGGGGTTAAGGGCTTTTGTTAAGGAAAGCAGGAATTCTTCCGGTTGGAAGATGAAGTCAGTGCATTCCTCCAGAGCTGCTCCCAATACGCAGCCAGTGGAGCGACGCCACACTTTGAATAAAGGGCAAGATAATGGTGGTGTTCAAAGTAAAACACCTCCCATTGAGAACCAGGAAGACAGAAAGAGAACACCATCTGTCTGACTGGCTGACAAGCTCTCTTTGAGCCACCTGAATAGAAAAAACTTCCATTGCCGTGCCAAGTTTAGGAGACAACTGCCTGGAGCACTTCTGTTTTTAAATGTGCTGATGTGATTTATTGCCTCGTTTTAAAGTATAGCCTTTAAAGTACAGACAGACAGGATGCAAGAGGATAATGATATTTCTTTAGGTTAAACATGCAGCTCTGGTCTGCAAAGTTAGTTTAGATCCAGCTCTGGTCTCGCTGAGGCTACTTGGACCCAGTGTGTATAGACACTCTCGTCTTTCTGTGGTTTTGTGTGGTTCTGCCTTTACCATGTCAGTTCTTTCAAGCAATAAGCTATCATAAGAGCTTTGAAGGAAAGCAACAGAGCATTTAAAGGGGTTACAGGGCAGCATTTGTGCTCACAGGTCTTCAGGTTTCTGCCAAAGCTTTTAAAGCACTCAGATACGCCTTACTCTACTACTCAGAAAGTAGTTTTAAACTTTAAAAGACAGTAATTCATCAAAGCAATTATCCATGTTGATTTTTAATAGAGATTTTATTTAATAAAACAATAAAAAATATAAATTACAAAAAGAAATTACCTGGTTTTCAAGATTGTTTAAAATAAAAACGTGAAAAGTGGACAGAGTACTTACTTGACTCCAACAGCAAGAAATAAACTCTAGTAGAAACAAGTGCTTTCAAAAGTCATCAGTTTAGTAATAAATGTCAGCTGTCCAATGAGAGCTTCATTGATTATTGGATTATATCGATGAATAAATATCATATTTATGATTAAGTAACACAGTAAACAAGTCAGGGACAATTTTGTACCAAAGTTTAAACAGACATAGATTGTAAAACAACATCTAAAGCCATGTTTTCACATGGCTTTAGATGCTGTTGGATGTTGTTTGGATGCTTGGATGTTTGGATGCTTTTGGATTCCATGTTATCACAGAATGTACCATACGAATGTATCAGAAGTCACAAGCAGGTCTAGTAAAGCATTAATATGAAAGCACCCAAGAGGTAACTCTGGAAGTGTTGCAGGGATCCAAAGCACAGGTGGGAGATGCAATAAAAATACTGAACTTTTCGATCTCCATGTAAAACACTAAGTGTTTTAGAAACAAGAACTGCACATCATCTTGCCGCTTTGGGGATTAATCTTTCTGCATGGCCAGGCTAGTAAGAGTTGAAAGCTTATTAGGGGGCAATCCTGGAAGGAAAACCTGTCAGAAGCTACAGGAGACTTGGAAGTGGGTTAATATGCAGCAAAAACAAATGTGGAGTCCATATTTATGTTCAAGAATAGCCCAGTCAAAGTCTAGGCCAAAATTGAATTGAATTGAGTATCTTTGACAAGGCATAAAAAATATTATTTAAAGTGGCTCTTTCTTAAGCTATCATGCAAAAAAAAAAAAAAAAAAAGAGTTAGACCCTCCATCGTGCTAGGACTTTCAAATTTAGATTTGGAAATATCCCTTTTTCATAACTACAGGTGACGTAGCCGTTTAATGCCAAATGAATACTTTTGTAATACTCTTGCAAGCAACTGTATGTTGCTCTTACTCAACATGGCAAGTCTTTGACGTCAATACTATTTGGTGTGTAAACTGTTTTAATAAAACTATATTCTGTGAGGTAGTTATGTATGTAATAACCTTTGATTCAGTTTGTTTAGACTATCAACAAGATTTATGTAATATGTTGGACTAGATTATGTGCTGATATTAGTCTGTAAAGTCCACTTACAATTAGAAGATTAAACGCTGTCTGAGTCACACTAACACGCCTCTCTCTCTTGCTTTGCTGTGTATTATTTTGCAGAGGGTCATGCAGCGGTAAGGTGTGGCAAGCTGAACAGAGCTGATCTGCTTTGAGGACCATCTAACCCTCTCACACTGACCCAGTTAGTCTAAGATGGAGCTCAAAGTTTGGGTGGATGGAGTGGTGCGGGTGGTCTGCGGCCTGTCTGAAGAAACTTCCTGCCAGGATGTCGTCATTGCTTTGGCACAAGCCATTGGTGAGTAAATCAGACAGTAAATCATTGGCCTCCAAGGTATTGATGCATGTTGCATTTGTATATTTTTGCTGTTTCATCTAAAAACCCTTAGCAGACATTAGCTTTCTTCAAAATCCCACAACTGTGTTTTATAACATGATTAAATATGGGAAAGGAGGTGCTGATTTTTTTTTTTAGCACCTTTATTCTCCTCTTCTCTGACCTGAATCGAGTCTTTAACTGGATCTTGGATTTCAGCAGGATGTCCATCCCTGTGTCCTCAGGCTTAAAGCTAGCCACACGCTGCAGCAGCATTAAACAGCATCACTCCACATTTAGACTCTCCTCCTGTGTGTGAGCTTGCTGCCAAGTCATCAGGGAGTGTTTGCCCTAATTTCCAGATCCTTGTGGAAACTTCACTTTATCTGAATTTTTCTTTTCACTTGCTTTGCAAGTTTTATAAATCCATCTTTTGTTTTTCAACTCACATTGACAGATAAAAAATAAGAATTGCTATCACTACCCAATGTGTTCCAGAAAACTAACACAGAATATTTTCTCAAATAAATTACACTACAGGTAAAACTTAAGAGTGGCAGCTTCATTCTGTAGGAAACCTTTTTTGAGCAGGGATAGAAAATTAAGAGTTTGAGGAAGGAGACGACTAGAAGGTAAAGTGGAGACTATGCCAGAGTTCGCCTTCCAGGACAACAACCCCAAACGTTTAAAAAAAGGCAGAAAATAGGCCACAATTTCAGTGTTTTGATGTTCAATCTGATAAGACATACCGGACCTGAAGTACTTATTTCTCACAGAAGATTAAAAAAGCAATGGAGGACCTTAGAAGTGTTCTTAGTAACTTGATAAAGTCTCTGTGCTAACTCTGTCTTTTTATCTGTTTTGCAGGTCAGACAGGACGATATGTTCTTATTCAGCGTTTAAGGGACACTGAAAGACAACTTTTGGCTACAGAGAGGCCACTTGAGTCTCTGGCAAAGCTTGGCCAACATGGAAGTGAGGTTCAGTTCTTCCTGCGGCGTACTGGGCCTAGCAGCAGTGATGGACCCAGTTCAAAACAAGAAAGACAGTCTCCAGTTTCGCTGCCCAAGCATCCTGAGCCAGAGCCCTTGAAACGTCATCAACCTAAGAAGGCGTTAACATTTAACTTGGGGCCATCTACATCCCCAAAAACCAAGGTCAGACAGTTTAGGCGGTCTCCAAGGGACTCCCCAGAACAAAGAGCCTCTCCATCCTCTTCACCAAGTCCTGTATCCCCACATGCACCATCGATTTCCCCCTCACCCCCTATTGGACCTTCTAAAGAGGAGGTGTTTAGAAAAGTTCTTCAGCAACAAGACAGACTGAGAGTCATAGAGGGCCAGCTAGAAGCCCTAGAGATGGACCCACATTCCCGGGATCGTCCTTACTCCTCTCCAAACCCCTCGCCAGTGTCAGAATCTCATTTGCAAGAAGAGATTGACGCTTTGGAGCAAATAATGCGAAGGAACCAAGCTGAGCTCACACACGAGCAGAACTGGGAGGAAGAATTTCAGGCAGAGGTAGAAAAGGAGCGAGGTCTGAGGAGGAAACTGGCAGACCTACACACCAAGCTAGATGAATGTGGGCGGCGACTCCATAACTTCTCAGTTCGCTCTGCCCAGCTGGAACTAGAGATCCAGAGGGAGAGCCAGGCAGCAAGCAAAGCCAGTGGTGCCAAGGAATCACTCGAAGCTGTGATGGTGGAGCTGCGGAACCAGGAGAGGCAAGGGGTCGACTTTGAGGAACAGTTGTCAGACGCTGACAAAGCTCTGGAGAAGGCGGAGTCTCTGCTGCAGGTAAGGAGAGAGGTCTCAGTTTTGGAAAAAGGACTGTAAAGGGGTTAAGACTGTCCCCATATTACTTTACATTAACCTGTATCCCTCTCCTACCTGCATAATGCAGCAGACACATCGTGGTAATTAGACATTCAAAGGAGAAATATGAATTCTGAACAAAAACTTATTTGTTTAATTAGTATTATAACATTATTGCTGCATCATCATGCTAATGGAAGTGTTGTATTTATACTTTAGTTAAACCAGTCTGGCAGGTATCACCCTGAATGAGATTCATGTTTTAAATGCATGGTTACTAATGTCGTTTACACTATATTTACATTTGTATGTCTTTCATTGTACTGTGTATAGAAAATGGGATTAAAAAGAATTTATTCGGATTACTTAAGCCCCTTTTATTGGATTTACTCTACCACAACATATTGTATTGTTTTGTGTGTGTTGACTTTGAGTCATTGGCACAGACGTAGGTGTCGTCATAAAAGCCTAACCCAGTTTAAAGGGAAATATGAGATTTTTTTTTAAACCCAAATGCCATGGAGGACCAACCCTGCACTCCCACGCAGTAGAGAAAATAAGGTGTGAACACATCATTTGAGCTATTTGACATGAAAAATGTAAATTCTCACAGACAAAACAGAAAATCTAATAGCTTTTTAGTCCATAAATTAAGTTACAAGTAATGCATTTTAAAAACACAGGAAAAAAGTAATAATAATCTGCAATCAACTTTTAAAAAAGCTCCAAGAGGTTTTCCTTCAGCAGGGGAATCTTGCAAAGTGAGTTTAAAGTTGAGTAAATCATTTATGGTTATCACAGAAAACCTCTACCTGCTAATTCCAGTCTTTTTTTATGGAGGAACCTGTTATCACATATAGGTCTGCTGTGTATAAGGTATTAAATTCATATTGAAAATCAAGATCCAACACATTTCACCTTCTGCTTTTTACACCTCTTTCTACAGAGACCATTTTTCAAATCACTTTGTCCTTGGACAAGTAATGTGATTATTATTTTTTTGACTATTCCAGAAAACTTGTAATCAGCATCTCGTCATGGTCGGTTTAGGGTGAAATTATGTTCTTTACACGACCGGATGACTGCTCTCTGGAACAGACAATAGGCTTTCAGACAGCTCTTTGCTGTAACGCATCATGACGTATTTCTTGTGCTACACCTTGATGTTGAAGGGCCTTTTAATGAGCCGTTATTTTCATTGGAATGGAGCAAAAAGTCTTTGTAAATATTGACAGATCTTACTTATTTTCATGGATTTCTGTGCTTTTTGCAGCTCCTTTTACGCCCTGTGTTCAATGTTTATTTCCTGTCACACCAATCTGTGATATAGTTTCCTTTAACAACCTGTTTGTTTTGGATTTGTATGTGTGGATTACTTTGGGCGTTTACCAAAAGTTGGTGTATTTTTAATGTAACTTTCTTAATTAGACATATTTAGTGCAGAAAGCTTGAAATATGAGATGGTTTCTTGGGGGTATTTACTGCGGTGGGATGCCATATTGGTAATTTGGCACTGGATGGGAGCACTATTCCTGTCATTGCATCTTAAAATCACAAATGATGTTCTCAGACATGAAAGGTCTGAGTTGCATTTACCAAAAAAAGCTACACAAGTAATCCAGTTACATAAAGTATGGCAACTGAAAGAGCAGGCAGCAAATATAAGTCCATTAATCACACTTTTAAACGTAAAGATATTTGATACTCTGGGAAAATGAAAAAAAAGAAAGAAAAAGAAAAAAAAGAAAGAAAAAACAACTTTCCAGACACTTTTTGGACTTAATTTATGAGTTACAGTTTATTATTGTCATTATAAGTCCGTTTTTACCAAATTAACAAATTTAAAAAAAGGCTGACTGGCTGGTTGGCCATTCCAAGATGAGATGCGCTCCATGTGCTTTTTGCTGAGTTTGCATTGACCAAAGGATTAAAGTAAAATTAATTCCACCTTCATGGTGGCTTAGCATAAATGAGAGGGGTTATGTTAAAACCTCGTCAAAAAGGAGAAGCATAAACTTTTTTTACATTATAAGGAAAAGTTTATGTACCTTTTATTCAGAGAACATTTCGAGGGAAATCCAAAACTGTATATTTAGTACTGAGTAAAAACAACAAAAAGAAACTATGTCGTCTGGAAAAACAGGAAGCCTTCACTTCCATAAAATGCTAACACATCTAAACATGAAATGGTACAAGAAAGCTCAGTCCATTTTGATGAAAAAGATCTTGTGTCAGTCATCAGCCAGCGGAATGGGTCGAGGCAGCCAGCCGAGCGTTAAAATGTTACTGGTGATGAGCACAGCGTTCCTATCATGGGGCTAATGGAGGCAGACCTGCAGGTGTGAACTGCCTCAGCAGGCTTTCTCAGTCCAACATCAATTATCCAAACGCACACATGCACAGGCCAGCAAAGTGGTAGGGGGGAATGGCATACAGATGCATATTTAGTTTCAATTTGCAGGCTTGCCATTCAAGGTGCATGGTTTTTCTGTTTGATTGACATCTAGTGTGGGTGCATTAAAGTTTGCTATTAGTATGAAGAAGGCTGTTTTTCTGGAAAAGTGCAGAACTTCATATTTTCAGTAGCTCTCGACTAATATTGCCTTGAAAT
>JAUZNJ010033922.1:0-12947 GCA_034780135.1 Jordanella pulchra | reverse complement strand
CCCTTTAAATTAAACGTTACAATCTGCACTTGAATTCTGTTGTAGAGGTTTCATTTCAAATCCAATGCGGTGGCATGTAGAGCCCAACTCTGGCCCTAACTCTATCTCCCAAACAATTACACAGTTTCTACCAGCTTCATTTCTTCCCATGGTGCATCCTGGTTCCACGTGTTCACCAGTGAGTGGTGATGTACAAAGAGCCAGCCATGATAGAAAATAAAAAATGGGTTTCAAGTCCAGAAAAGCTTCCTTTATAAGCTTTCTGCATTATTCTGTGTTCAAATGCTCCATTCCCCATTTGTGGCCTATAATATAGACTATACATAACCCTGCTATAATCACTTACCGTAATAAAGAGCGAATGCTTAATTTTTTGAAAATGCTTTTGAGAAAATAAATCGAAATATCTTTATTTTTTAAGGGTCGGGGAGAGGGTATTTGACATCCAACTGCAGTGGTTTTGAAAAGGAATCAAATTTTAAGAGTTCTCTGTTCAAAGCTGGGTCAATAGTATATGTACCAACTTATTTATAAAACAGACTTCTGTTATGCTTAATTTTGGTTACCATCTAAATGTTACAAATCTCTAGCATATTTTCTTTGAATAATTGACCATTTTTTGCCATAATTGGTGTAGTTACTGTAAATTGGTTAGTTGCTTTGCATTTCTTCTTTTTTTAGGCATAGGTCAAAAACATTTTGTTGCTAGGTAATCAAAAGAGGACCCAGGCATGATTTGATCCTACAGACTTCTAGGTGAAAGTAATGTGTACCTACTAGTCAGCCAAATGAATATCCCTGTGACCAAATAGCCAGCATGCATGATCAGTTGGAGACATTGTATAGGTCACACTTTTATTAGGGTCAGGGGCTTTTGAAAAGGCTTTTCCATATGACTTAAAGAGCTTTATTTATTCCTAAACTACTAGAACAGATGATGAAAAATATGATCTGGCTTTCAAAGTTCATTTCAGGTAAAATTGAATAATATGGAGATTGTACACATTAGCAGGATATTACCAACACCATGGCTGCATCCTTTGAAGGACCAGGCCTACTTGGACTGGGTCCTTCGAAGGCCGTGACAATTAGGAAGCTGGAAGAGTTTGGCTATAGATTCAAACAGGTCCAGCCTTCTCCGACTGTCACTGCCTGTCACTCACCATAAGCTCTGTCGCCTAGCAACCATGACAGTTAATGCAGAAAGCAGGCAAAGGATGGATGCCAAACTTCTCACTAATGTTCTGTGTGATAATGTTATTTTTTAAGGAGAAAGCAGTAGCATCATTACAGATATCAAATCCGTTGTTCCCACACTGCACAGATAGTGGAATCTATATCTAAACATCAGCTACACCCATTTGCACAGGGACAGATAAAATATTTCAATAAACTAAACATGACCTGCCACACATCTGACTTTCTAACTATTTTAATTATATATTCTCATTAATTTAAGAAAAACCTATTCACATATTATATCAACTGTACTTACAATTTTCTGTTTCCTTTGAGCATGGAGATTTGCTTTGACCTGCAGTGTATCATGGGATACAGTATTCCCCGGTATACACCAGACCCAATGTAATGTTTTTAGGTATTCTAACAAAATAGCAAATTCACAGATAATTCAAACTATTCCGGGTCTCTATAACAGATGCCATCACCAACTCCATTTCTGTCTCCTTCACCACCAGCTTGAATCCTTCTACAAGTAACATTGTCAAAGGTCATTTAATAGTTGTAAGACATTTACATATTCTTGTCCTGCACCTCTACAATATAAAAATATAATAATGATAATGATATTGAATTTCCCTTTGGGAAAAATAAAGTATTTTTGAATGGAATTGAAATAAATTGAATTGACTATAAAAACATAATAACTTAGCATTAAGTGGCTGTTTCTGCACTTCCACCTAACACAATCAGCCTGTGGCTTTCTACTGTCTGTCCTGATTCTTTTTCTCTCTACTTCTTTTTCTGTAAATTCTGAGTTGAATGACATTAACTTTGTGTTAAAGAGGCTTCAAAAAATTCAGCTGTCAACTAACACATAAATAACATGAAATTAAAATGTTAAATATATATTAAATGTAGTGTGTATCAAAAAGAGGACATTTGAAATATGTTTTATTCCCGAGTTCAATATTTTATTTTTTGATTTACCATCTAGGAAAGAATATGATTATTGACTGAACAACAAAGTATCTGTTTAAACATTAACATATCTTTACCTACCACCTTTCAATCACTCCTAAAAAGTGTTTGTTTTACTTTTTTTATCCCTGTGACAATCTCATCTTTGTCCTTCAGTGGTTTTTTGTTATGTGTCCCTGAAAACAGATATTTCTGCCTCTCCATCTTGGGCTCCCTTATCATCCAACAACATCATGATTTAAATGAGGACAATCACTCCCGTTTTTAAAATAAGCAACACTGAAACCTAACACTGTGATAGGGATATGGTAGCGTACATGTAGGACCTACTTAGCAGCATGCAATAAACATTATAATTACGCTTTGCCTTCATTAAATATAGTTTCAATTTCTGTAGACTTCAGGCTCAAAGGTATCGCCTCATATTTGGATTACTGAAATCATTCTGCATTGGATACAGGAAACAACTGTGAATGTTGGCAATTTGGCATCAATATCCTTGAAGAAAGAAGTATTGGTGCATATAAATAAGTTAGTACTGTAAACATCGTTATGCTTACTTACATGCTATGTTCATGTTTCAGTCCTGAGTAGACTAAGCTATTAATTTCAAAATATGAAGGGGATAAAGGACATAATTCTAAATTAAAGGGTCATTCATTTTTTTAAACTGTATTTCATTATTCTAATCTATTCTCAAGAGTAGTTCCCAATTTTGAAATATATAATATATCCATATTTGCAGCCTGTACTACAGTAAAAACATTAGAAGTCAAAAGTCTAAAAACACTATAATTTTCTTTCCATGCATTTTAAGACTTTCTTCATTCTGTTTCATTTCAAAGACTTTTTCACAGCCAAAAGCACTGACATCATCACTCTGTTTGGACAAAGCAACCTCAAACCTCTATTTGTCAGCATAGCCGTCAGCTACATACAGTATCCAGCTCAGCTAATGACTTCTGGTTTTACTGTTGGCACACAGAGAGAAAACACTCTATTTATTTTATGCAGCTCTTTCCCTGCACTTAACTGTTTACATACTCCATTGTACGTTATAAATTCCCTCTGAAGCATAAATAATCGCTTCCAGCTATTTGCCACTTTTCCATGTTTATCCCTTTTTAAAGAATAGTGGGTTAACACATATGGCTAACTCAGACCTAAAAAACATTTCCTGTTTCATGGCGCAGACTCTGGTTTACATTTTTCAACACTAGTCCCCTCCTTCCACAAAGCATTTAACATGCAGAGGCTGCAATGAGCTCATAAAATATGACGCAGCCAGTAAATTAGCCAGATGGCCACACAGAACGTGACTTTCTCCTGCTAATGTGCAGGTAAAATGTAACACTCTAAGAGCAAAGTTTGTGTTTTACTTAAGGGAGGACTTTAGATTTGGAAATTGTGGTTCAGAGGTAGGGAGTATTAGAGAGTCAGTATCTTTGCACCCATTTAAAACAATGTGTCACATGAATTGGAGAATTTTACTGCCTTGAATCAAGAGCGCACATACACGATTTGCAAGAATGATTTTATCGCCTTGCGTTCAAAACTTTAAAATAATTCCTCTCTTCTCTCTCAATCTTGCTGCTCGTTTAAAAAACTTCTCTCCCGCTTACAGATCAGACTTGCACTTGCAAACCTCTCTGCTCGCTCAAAACACATTCTGCTTGATTACAAAGCGAGTTAATGTTCCAGCCAAGAGACAGTGAATGACAGGGTGCGCTTGACACGTTCTAGTGGGTGAGCTTGTGCGGCTACAGCACATTGTGGCTGACCACAAGGTATACAGACAAAACACTTCAGCAACACCCAACCCAAAAACATGGATCCGCAGAACCAACAAACCCCTCACGTAAGTCCTTTTAGTACAACCAATTGCTGCAGTTTATTATGTGGCCAGCCACAATGTGCTGTAGCTGCACAAGCTCTCCCAATAGAATGTATCAATCGCACCCAGCAGAACACTGTAATTCTATTGGCTGGAAGGTTGCTTGGCAATGGTAACACTCGTTTTGTAAGTGAGCAGAATGTGTTTCGAGGAAGCAGAGAGGTTTGCAAGCGCCAGTCTGTTCCATAAGCAAGAGAGGTTTTGTAAAGGAGCAGCAAGATTTGAGAGAGTAAAGAGGAATTTTTGAAAAGTTTTAAATGCTGGGAGGTAAAATCCTGTTTGCAAATCGTGTATGTGCACTCTTGATTTATGGCAGTAAAATTCCCCCATACACATGGATCTAAATCAGTCTTAAGGTATTTCACAGGGGGCGGCAGGGGTGGAGAAGTGGGTAGCACTGTTACCTGGCAGCAAGAAAGTTCTGGATTTGATTTCCACCCCAGTGTCTTTCTGCATGGAGTTTGCAAGTTCGTCCTGTGCATGCATCTATCTAGGTACTCTGGTTCCCTCCCACAGTCTAAAAACATTGCTGTTAGATTAATTGGACTCTCTAAATTGTCCTTAGGTGTGAGTGTGTGTTATTTTGCGACAAACTACAGGCCTGTCCAGGATGTACCCCGCCTATTGGGGCGGAGATATGCACCAGCCCCACCATGAACCTGACTGAATAAGAGAAGATAGATGGACGATATTTTACAGCAACAGAACAGGTTATTGGGAAGTTATCATAAAAAGGGGTGCTCTTTGAAGAACAGGAAAATTCATACTGAAATAGAAAAAAATGTTTAGTAGAAAGACTAATATTTTTCCTACTATCTCTTTCCTTTCCTAGAAATTCAGCTTATCATAACTTCTGTACACTGCAAATAACATACTGACTATTGATAACTAAACCACCTCACAATAGTTCAAGTGTTGCTGAGCTTCCATTTATGGGAGGGTGTGATTTGCTTCTTGGCTGCACCAGTTAGTCAGCAGTAGCCTTTTTTATTGGCTCCCCTTCTACAAGTCAGATTGCAGAAGCTGATATTTCAGTGCCACTGATGGTTACATAACCACGAGATAAATAAACAGCACTGTGCAGGAGGGATTTCACAGACTGGTTGCTCTTGCTTATAAAGCTATATGTGTTGTCAAATTCCAACCCTCTACCAGTCTTTAGGACAGTTGTAGAGATAGAAAGAGGCTTTCATGCCCCAGTCCGGTTTAGGTGAATGTGGGGGTCAGAGAGGGTTGATTGAAAGATTGAGGTACACCAGTGTCATAAAGATGGATCAGATTTTAACACACAAACTCAGACACACGAATAGGCACACGTTTAAGTAAAAATGCCCTCAAATCTGCAAAGCAATACTTAACAGAAGTTCAATCTTTATTTTACTTTATTCTCCTTTTTTCTTTAACAGTGTGCAGGGACACACATACACGCTGACTCACAGACTCTGCATCAGACTGACAGTAACAGGTTGTCGGCAGGGTAAGGGGTGATGTGACTAATGTCCCGCTCGTTTATCAGCAGCCTGTGATGTGAGTCTGACTGCGTTTGAGTCCACGTACTCTAAAGTTTCTCAAACAAACATGCTTTCTGTTGAATCAACACTGACACAGAAGAGATTCTCATATTTCAACACCACAGTAACAAAACATACTGAGAAATCTGTTGCCCATCATCCAAATGTATGCTAAGTTTATGCATCTGTTAAAGTATTAGGTATGCAGGACTTATAGAGACCAAACTGTAAATAGACCACAAAAGAGTCAGGATATCTTTGGAAGTTACAACTCCTTTCAGGCTCTATTGCATTTAACTTTTATAATTATTAGATATGAATTCAATGCAAATATTTAAACTTTCAAATACCTTACTTGAATATTATCTCATTTTCCTCATGTTGTGTTAAATGCCTTTCATACATTGCTTTGCAAAAGTATGCAAAACACCTTTTTCGCAGAATCTTTATAAATCTTTAATAAGTGGGTATGAATGATGATGAACATGTTTTCATTTTATTAGAGCTTTAAGTTAACAGTTGTTGAATACTGTAACCATTTTCTTGAGAAAATGATTATGCATATCATGTGCAGGATTGAACCGATCTCTGTTTATGCATAATGAATATCTGGGGCCCCCATTGTCAGGATGTCTAAAGGGAAGACAGTAGATGGTCAGGAAAGCTGTTAATAAGGAGACTGAAACAAATATATGGATTTAACAATATATGAGTTGGGACTGACCACCAGTGAAGAAATATTAGCTTCTGATATGTATTTATAGAATTGCTAAGAGCAGATTAAATACGATTTTAGGTGAAAACAGTTTAATAACCTTGTTACATCCTTTTCTTGCATGGCGTTTCAGTCTTTTAATTTCTGCATGCCTTTTTTAACTTACAACAGAAGTCTACCACTACACAACTAAACTACTTTCTTGAGTTTATAAGCATAGAACACACCAGGTCAATGTCTAAATAATAAATAGTTTTACCCTAATTTTTTTTGTGTGCAGGTGGGAGGCAACAAAATCAGCTAAACATACATAAACATCAAAAATACAACCAAATCTTTACTGGATTCAAACCTTAAAGGATAGTTTAAGATCTGTTTATTGTTAAAATGCTGTGAGGAAATAACATGGCTGAAACAAAATCTTTCATTTTTTTCCAGTCTAAGGTTCAACTAATGTTAGTTACTACAACACAGCTTCCTGGGACAGGAAGTCAGATAAATAGCAGCTCCAAACTTCCATTTGAAACCACTCGTAAAGTTGAAGTCTATTGTACTTCATAGTGTGTATCTAAATTCCTGCCACATATCAAGCATGTTAAAATAAATATTATGATCCTGTTCAATAGTTTTTAGAAATGCTGTTGCTGTAAACTAGCTTTGAAAAATTGAGGGTATTCAATATCTTTTTTCCCCAAAATCTACCAGAAAAGTTACTAAAAACAATCCATCTGCTGATCTATACCCTTTCAATTTCTGACTTCTCCGCAGAATTCATCCCAGAAGCTTGAATTGTTCTGTAGTTATTCGAGTACACGCTGTTATTGATGTATATATTCAAAGTGCTCACACAGAGAGACAGTAATTTATCTTGACACACAGATGGCCCCTGCTCTGACCACAAATGTAGTGTAACCTCTGCTCCCTGCGGTGTGGCCAGGACTCAGCCTGCCAGTAAAAACGAGGGATGCTTCATGGCTCAACAATTCGCTGGCTTAATGGAAAGGTTTTGCTGCGTGACCTTAAACACTCTCCCCTGTGTCTCTTTTTTTCCAGTCTTTCTTGATCTCATTTGCTCTTTTCGTGTGTCATTTTGTCCACATCTGATTTTTCTGTCGAACTACAAGTCATATCTTATAAATCTGTAAGTAAACCATATTGCTTTATTTCTCTCACCAAATGCTTGTCTGTCTCTAGCCTTTTATTTTCCTTGAATTATTTTGTAGAGTAGTCTGAAAACCAAAATCAAACCATACATTTCTTCAAATTATGTTACTGTAACTTTAACTCTGAAATCTGGGATAAAACAGCAGAATACAGTTGAATCACTACTAAGCAAATGAACATAAACGTTTCCACTCTGCAGCTAGAAAATCTGAGTGATCCTCCACGTCTCGTCTCAAAGAGGTCAGATGTTTAAAGCCTACAAACATGAGGTGGGTTGCATATATTTAAAATGACAGTCCAAAATCTGTTTCTGTAAAGGACTTTAAGGAGTTTAGAGACAACATTTTATAGGGAAGGAGCAAAAAAATAAAGTGCATAAAATAGATAATTCTCACTCAATTACTTTCTATCTCAGGCAGGTAAAAAATAATCTCAATGCCACAGTTTTGCTCAGACAGTCTATGACTATGAAATATGGCTTTGAAATTCCATACTATGTTTCCCTAACATAAGAAAACCTCAGGATGTGTGAGTACTTGCATAAAACCAATATCAGATCCAGTTGTTCTCTCACCTTGAAGCTTTAGAAAGGCCAACCAGGTGGATTCAGCCACACATGTACAGCTATAAAAAGAGAGAGAGGAAGGGAAAGGGAGATTTTTCAAATCTGATGGGACAGCCAGGGATCGAGGTTGGAGGGAAGGGGGTTTATGGTTAACTTTCCTTTAAAGGGTGTCAAAAAGGGAACTAAATTGGGTGTCAGAAAGCAGTAAGGAGCTGAAATAAGTCAGGGTCTCCGGGTCCCATGTGGGTGGGTGCTTGCTTTATACTTTTCAGACAATGTCCCCTTAAAAAGCCCTCCGTCTGGAAAGCCCATTAGACCTGTATATAAAATCCCCCCGACCCACCTACCCTACGCCATGATTAATAGATGATGAGGACGGGTCGGTTGGAGGGTACTACCAACATGTGGACGGAGTGGAGCTCCTCCTCCTCCAGGCTCACATTTCACTCCATAAACTTGCCACTCTTTCCCACCTATGTGTTTAAAAAGGAGGAGGGCTCGCTTGTCATGACTGCCTTAGAAGAGTTGTGAAAACACCCAGCCGAAGAAGGGAGTCACGCAGTTGCAGATGCAGCTCCCACGCTGAGACACGAGACAGTCAGATCCTTCAGGGAGAGAGTGTGAGAGAGTGTGTGAGCAGAAACGCCGGGGGACGTCACTTACACTCCCACAGAGAAAGAGCTGTCACTGGAAGGCATCTATCCTCTCACTTTCTGGGCTGTGAAACAATCGCAAGCCCCTGACAGAAGTTAGAATTCTGCAGCAGATGAAATGAGAGCTCTGATAAGTTATATGTAGTTACAAAGGGGGAAAGATACACGTTTCCAGTTTTAGTTTGCTTTCAGAGGCGGCTTTGAACTCAAGAGGAACTCTTAAGATTGAGTAAAGTCCTTTTGCATTACCATGGATCAGCCAGCCAGCAGCTGCATGCGGAGCACCCATCCTAGCAACCCCATCTGGGGATGCATGAGGAACCCCCATTCTGGGGTCCCAGGAACCAACCTGCAGTCGCCCTACCAGCAGGGCCCCTTCTCCATGCACCAAAAACCTGAGTTTCTGGCCTACACGGACTTCTCCACTTCCTGCTTGGTGCCAAGCGCACCTCATGCAGCCTACCCTCGTGACGAAAGACTCTATCAAGACAGCCACGGCGGTTATCCTAGAGGTGACTGGCAGTTCAACCCCTGTGACACCCGGTCGAGATCAACTGATGCCTGCCCGTCTGTTCCAGCTGCAGTTGTGGGCACTGGAAGTGGAGGAGGTCCTGAGCTGGAGAGCGTGGGGACCGAAAGATTGCCGGGCAGCATGCAGCCTGGGTCTCTGGATGGAGAATACTCACCCCAGAGCGTGGCATCAGCTGACTCAGACAAGAAGAGCTCCAACAAGAGGAAGAGAGATGTCACAGGTGAGTGAGTCATAGTTTGCAGGGACAAATTTAAGGAAGGACAGGGTATTTTACATAGAATCTCTCATGCATATGGTAATTTAAACTACTTTATGGGAAAATATGGGAGAGAGATAAGACAATGACATTAAAAACAGAAATGCATTAGAAGAATGATAGTATAACCATATCAATATGCTAAAATGTTAAAATGCCAGTTGGACTTCATTTTATCCAAAAACTCTAAACAGAAGGAATCTTTAAATAAAAGCCTAAAATACTCAACATTTTTCCATCCATCCCTATCTAAGAGAAATTGATCTATTGTACTCTAACGGAAATAGATGGGAAATGTCAAATAAGGAAATCTTTCAAACTTCATCAAGTCAATTTAGTCTCATTTCTCATATTTAAACAAATATATACCAACAACAACTCTAAGACAAATATAGGCACACATAGTTTATAAATTAAATCCACGCCACATGTAAGCTTTCCTAAAATCTGGTGTCAAGGTCAAGAATTTCTTCTTTGACCTGTTTCACACCGGGGAAAAACAAACATTCCCGCTATTTCCTTTCCAAATTGGGCTTACAGCAGTAGTTCTCTCTGAAGATTGTTATGTGAAAGGTGACTAGGTGACAAGACTTCAGTGGTCAAGCCACTCTTTGTATCCTCTTATTGTCTGAGAGCTTTAAAAAGTCCGAAATGATTCATGAGGTCACCCAATGGTTTGTTACGTCTCTGCATCCATGGGAAGCAGAGTATTGTTATGAAGCATTACATTTACATTAAAGAGTGCTAGAAAAATGACATGGAAGGAAGTGTGTTCAACCAACACATGCTCCAAATTACTGCAAAAAAACAAAAAAAAAGAGCAAATCCGATGATGATTGCGTAAAAGTCAGCAGCTCCTATTAAAACAGTTTTTTCCTTTTCATTAAAACATTATGGCTTAATGACTCCTTATTGAATGTGAACTTTGCTTAAAGTTAGTTAATGTGTTTACCCTTGAAACTAGTAGCACAAGTAATGCTGTTGGACTTTAATGTCATTTACTCATCATATCTGATTTCACATTTGCTAGTAGGAGGTGAAAGTAACTGATAGGCATGACGGACAGGCGTAACTTTAGCGGCAAAGACAAACAGACCAAAGGAAATGTTTATTTAAACGGAATCTGAAATTGGGTGAAATTTTCACTCTGGTAAGATAAAACCGTGCCTAACTCGGTTTAATTTACTTTACAGTACCTTTGGCAAATTTTAGAACCACTATTGTTTTAATGTATTTTTTTCCTCCCACTGATAATTTAATTCATTCTAAAGTGTCGGATCAGTATTCATTTGCCTTATTTTGAAAGACTGTTCTGAAATACAAATGTGCATCTGTGTCATGCAAGATGTATCCCTCCAGGAAACAGGAAGTTATAGATTATGAATTAAAGGTTTGTTGACACTTGCCAAATTTGAAAGTATAGAATACACAAAAAAACCCAACATCTAATACCACTAGAAACTGATATTAAAAGCTGCTTTTGATGGGTGTGATATCATGCAAATTCAGAAAAACATCAAAGTTCTGGCTTGTAGCGTGTTTGCCTGCTTATCTATAATCTAAAGGGAGTTTTATCAGTACATTTACAGTAAGAGAACAAAGTGATCTAAAAATAAAACAAAAAGTTTTCGATTTTTTCATGAAACAGTGTAAGAGCTCTGTTTACATAATAAATCTCATGCTATTGATTTACCCAAATATGTTATCAATCTTTATATATTACAAAGTTGTTTTGTCTTCTTTTTTTGTTTTTTGCCAAAAAGGCATTTGGTATTGTAATGTTTCTACAAAAACTAAAACCAAAGTTAATCACTTATTTATACGTAAAAAGAAACATAGAACTATTGATGTTTTGATCAACGGGAAAAAGAAAAGTGTACAATAGAAGTGTTTACACTTTTAGACATTCTCAAGTGTGCCTGGTGATAGCTGTGAATTTGTTATGATTATTTTAGTTAAGCGATTATTTCTCCCTTAACTCAACAAATCCACTCAAACCGTGTCTAATTCTTTTCAAAGATGTTGTTATGCCACTGCAGGACAGAATAAACACATTTTTTTATCTTTATCCGCTGACCAGACTTGGCTAAAAATTACTCAACATATCTGATAAAAGCTCCACACCAATGCATACAGCAGACATGAGACTTATTATAACGAAAAGATCCCCCCCCCACCCACCCCTTTGCCTTATTGTAACCTCCGTTCTCTCCCCTGAAAACAAGCCAGACCACGTCTGGTAAATTCACTTTCCTCCAAGCCCGATTCTTACATTCTTATCCATTGACATTTTCCTGTCGTTAAGCCGTAACACAATCTCCCAGTGAGTGCATGCAACATGTCTGACCACTGCATCAGCTCTCGGTTTTAGAAAAAAGAGCCATTGGCCTTTATAAAATTGACAGGCTGGTAGAAGAGCATATATTAGGAAAATGCCTCGAAGGCATTTGCATGACAGACGCAGCTGCTGTACAGTCTAATGTGTTTCAGACAGGAATCCTGCCAAAAGTTTTAAAGTAAAAATCCTTTAATCTGACACTAACTTCAGCCAAAGATTTGACCCTACTTTAGGTTCATTTTTGTTAGAGATGTTGATAAAACTATCAGATAAATCACGTTTTGACATGGTTTGTATTTTTTTTAGTTTATGTCCAAATATAAGAGTTGAAAACTTAAAAAATGAAATCATTAATCCACCACTGATTCAAAATCTGATCATAATGCATTGTTCAATAGTTTTATTTTATATATTAGGTATTAAGTATGAAAAGAAAACTATTTTAAAATGCAAAATGAAAGCTCAGAAAAATATATCAGATTGTGTTTCTGACATTTACTCACATATTTTTCTCCTTGGCTCTGTACTATTTTACAACAGCTTTAATTCTGTTTAGATTGAGTCAAACGGTCCCTTAGACCGTCCACCAAAGGCACCAAATGCTGTTTTCTTTGGGACCCTGCTGAGTGTAGAAGCCTCCATCATGCAAGTTTTACAGCCTCTGGCTGAGCAGGATATTTATTAGTGGGTCAGGAGGGGGTGGTAGGGGTGTAAGACAGCATGTGGTCTGCCAGGTGTTCACTTTAACTGTAAACTTGTTGGACACAGCTCTGGACCAGAACACTCTAAACAGGGCATCATTTCTGATACTTGAGTATTTTTGGCCCAGACGAGGATCAAACAATGCACGCACATGGGTAGTATGTCACATCTTGGCCATTTTCCATTTTGAACGACTATTCTGGCAACAAGGAGGAAAAATTTCTCACTTTGACAAATATGAACAATTTTCTAAGGGTTGCAAAAACTCATAAAGTGGCTTCAACTGTCACAATTATCTCTCAGGTTTAACAAATAAAAACTGACCTGCCTTGGTCATATATGACTAATTTGGAATATTTCAATGACAAAAATAATGACAAAGACAGACAGACAGACAGACAGACAGACAGAGAGAGAGAGAGAGAGAGAGAGAGAGAGAGAGAGAGAGAGAGAGAGA
>JAUZNJ010033921.1:0-12947 GCA_034780135.1 Jordanella pulchra | reverse complement strand
TAAACTTCTTAACTTTTTCCAGTCTCCGTGTTGGTGTTCTGCATGTGGGTTAGCTCACTTAAACCCATCATGACAAAAAGACCAACCAAGGTACCGTCTCCAGAGAACTACTGGATCCTCAGAGAGGTGAGGTAAGAAAAGCAAACTTAGGCAGGAGAAACACGACAGCTAGTCCGAAATAACTGGTGTTGTTTACGCTTTCCACCATTTTTTCTGGAGCTTAGTTCTCTCTCCTGTTATCTTAGATGAACTGTGCAGTAAAATAAAAAAAGAAACAAATTATAATACTTTGAACAATTATACTGAATTAAAAATGAAGTTAATGGGAAGTTTTGTTTTTTATCTGCAAGTCGGTGTCCAGACTCTGTTGGCTGCAGTAAAGCGTCACTGTTTTTTTTTTTTTTTGATTCAATATTAGAACCAACTGCACTTCTGTATTTGTTTTTTAATTACATATTGAAAGCTTTACATAATTATTTTAGGAGCTTCTGTATACCATTGAAAGGTGCTGAATAAAGAACAGGAAGCTAATAAAGTATCAGTGAATCATGTTTACAGTAAGAGATATTGACGACTATCTCAGGAGATATTGCAGCTTAGCTTGGTCTCATCGCTTTATGGGACAAAATGGCTGGAGAGAGATCTGTTGTAGATATGTTGGGATTTTTATGAATAATTGTTAATCAGCTTTGCCCATTTTACCTTCTCTCTACTGTTTCATTTATCTCTATCTTTTGCCTTTCATTTGAATATTTGTTTCCATTTATGTTTTCATGTGTTTTCTTTGATTTAGTGGCCTGCCACCTGTTACTGTCACTTCTGTTTGTTATGGATCTATGTGTCTGTTACTGTCTGCCCTGTGAAATCCAACGGCCTGATAATATGTATAGTTTAGTAAGTTTTGACTCTTTAATGTTGTTTTTTTCTACTCCTGCTTTGTTTGTCTTTTCTGTGTGTAACTAGCTTTATTGAAAGGTTAAGGACACTTCCTCTGCACACAGTAATACAGACATTTAACAGAAAGCTCCTGATGTGTTTTAGCACAATATTCCAGTGGAAACAGTTTTTAATAGCAGAGGGGATTTTGTTTAGCATGTGGACCAAGTTACATCCAAACCAGGTCCTTTTTTCAGTCCATCTTCTTCTTCATTGTTTGACACTCCTTTGCCACCTTTATACAAAATGTTTTTTTTTTTAAAGTAGAAGATAGAAGGTTTAAGCAAAAGCCCCACCCACAAATTCTTTCCAAGTTGTTCATAGTTTGCTTTCTGTCTATTGATTCATCTGTTTCCAGCTTTAGTTAAAATCCTGAGATTTTAGATTTCATCCACTTATACTCGACAGTTTTCTTCTTCGTTTTTTTTTTTTACCTTTCCTGTTCTCAGTCATGCGGATCTTCTTGCAGATCACGATCTCCTCTCTTCTGCTTCTATGCCTTCTGTATTTTACTTTGCTCTCCCCTTTCCTGAGTAATTGAAGTAATTTCCCACCTTGGCTATGATGAATGTGTCCCGCACCGCCGCTGTGCCCTTCTACTTTAGTCGGCCTAATTAAAGAAAACATTCCATGATTGCCTATTTTTCCTCAAGCGTGACAACCTATTATTCTCCCGAGCACCTGATTAGAGAGTTATTATGCTTAGATTTAGATTGATTTAACCAGGCAGCCTAATAAAAGACTACTTGAGTTGTGATTTAAAGTAGGGGAATTGCAGGTTTTGGAGCCAGTCACGCTGTGTAATTGTTATTACTGGTTCATGATATGGAGGGGGAGACGGGGTGTTGAAATTGAATTAGAAAATTAGAAGGTCACTCTGCGTACAACAGGTGACATTTTGGGACGTTCTTACCCCGATGGAGCTGTCTGGAGGAGAGACGTTTGGGCACAGATTTGTCCGCAGTGATAAATCAAAACCTGACATATTTCTATCAAAGCAAGATTAATCTCTCCATCAGCCGCAGAAATGTGCCTCATAATCATCTGCAAGAATTGAATGCAAAATGGGTAAATTGACTGGTGTTTGTTTAGTGGCGTAGCGACCTCCGCTGCAAGTCAAATGAGAGGATACAGCAGCAGATATTTATTAGGAGATCAGAACAGGAAGGGTTTTTGTTTGGGCTGTTGGCATCAGAGTGTCTGATTAAAAGGAACATGTCATAAAAAACTCTTAAAAGGATCAAAAACACGAGCTAATTTAAAATGTTTTACTAATAAGTAAAAGCATGCTTTGCATCAGATTATGAAAATTTATGACCTCCTGACACTCCCAAGATTATTTGAGCTGCACTGGATCGCATTCAGTTTTAAAACTTGGTTTTAATGTAAAGCCAAACATTACTGTTTGTTATTGTTCTCTAATATCCTAGTATGGTTCTGCTGCTTTTGGTGTCACAGCTGCTTCTATGCAGACGTTCCCTGTTAACACTTAAATTTATGAGGTTTCTGCACCTTCACCATCAATTTCAACAGTGCTGGATGAGACACAAGTTTTATCATTTCCGTTAGTTTTTGATTGGTTAGGGTTTTTTTAAAGGTAGTGGTTCTTGGGCTGCATGATTTGGATAAAGAAATATGTTATGCAACAATTCTTGTGTGTATGTATATATGTGTGTGTATATATTTGTTAACAGTTTATTAATAACAGTATTTTTTTATTAATGTTTGAATAAAATGTCTCTGCATATGAAAAGAGTCAGATTTAACTCTATAATAGTTAAATTTGTCCTTTAAAAATACTTCAGTCTTGCTAACAACCTGGTTTGAGCTCGACTGTTAGAGGCTCAAACTTTTCCCTTTGCCTACATCTCCCAGAATGCCGTGTTTTCATGATCTTAGCTCACTGTAATAATACAAAGATTCTGTCAGACATGTTTTCTGTTTATATCAATCAGGTGTCTATTTCAACAAATTTGTTGTTAGAATTTACTTTGCTAAACATTTATTTTATCTTGTGCTATTCAGTCCCCTTAATTTGTTATCCCTATTTTCATTTCCTCTAAAGTTCATATAATTATAGTCAATTTCTGAATGACGTGAGCATTTCAAACAAAAGTAAAATTTCCTCTTTTATGAACATAAAGCTTAAAGATGATTCTGGTTCTTCTTTCTGGTTTTTGCTCAGCGACTACCAGCAGTAGAAATCACACTGATAAATCCAAAATCTGTTTAATTAACAGATGACTCTGCAGTCTTAAGTTATCTTTATGAACCGTGCAATTACTATTTCTGTGCTTTTTCTGTCCTCCTATTCATCTCAATGATTAAAAAAGGACCTCAGTTTAAAAGGTGGGAAAAGTTTTGAACCGTAGCCTCAGTTTCTGCCTCTTTTGGAGGTGTTTATCTTTTTCTCCAGGTGGGAACTCAGTACAAACAGCACTGCACATACAGATAGGATAAAAGTTTAGATACACTTGGATGTTTCTCTGATCTCATTTAGAAAGTGTAACAGGTTGTGCTATAGCTGCCATGTCTGACATGTATCTGATTTACACAAACTAGCTTTGCTCAGATCCAGTTAGCCTGATGAAGCTGGGCAGCCGATTGATAAACGGGACAATTAGAAGCCAAATAAACAGTTTGACTGCTGTTGTGGCATCAAAGCACAGAGGCTCTACAGTCGCTGTCAGAGGAGGGAATCTGCTCAATCTCTCTTGTAACAGAGAGAGCCTGCTGCAACTTCTCTAAGACGGATATTCAGTGTTGGACTTATTGACAGTCACTCCTTTGCCATCACTTTTGTAATCTACGTACAGATTGATTAATGAATAAATCCACTCACTGATTTATTAAAAGTTACAGACGGTTATTTATGAGACTATTGTGGAGATTAGAATAAAGACACTGAAAAGTTTAAATGAAAGGGCTGCTTGCAAGTTACAATTATGCTAAACTTTGTTAGTTCCTTATGACATCTCAGGAAAATACTTTTTTTTTTAAAAGTGATTAAGCTATTTGAATGCTTGGAGGTGTTGTACATTAAAGCTGTTGTGACTCATATCATTTTCGGCCTATTCCCCGACTAACAGATCTAAAATAAGCTTTTCACTGTATAAAATGATCCTATCTTTACATAAAGATTCATTTAAGATTCTTTTTTAACAAAAAACAGAAGTTTGATCAACGTTCTGGCAACCTATGCTATTTCTCTGGTAAGAAAGATCACATATTTTCACCACTCAAATCTGCAATGCATTTCTTTGTGTTTGTCACTGCTGCGGCTCAACCTCCCACCTCAAAGTTTACAAGACAAACCAACAACAAAAGAAAAACATTCAAAACTATTAGTTTTGGCCAATCAGAACATTAAGGAAAACTAGGAGCATCTTCATCACGAAAAACAGAGAGCAAAGGGGAGTAGATCTGAAGAATGTGTTCCAGATGAAGCTGCTTCTGTCCTCAGAAGTAGATTTTGACAATGAATCTCCCACTACAGACACTGAAAGTAACATTGGAAAGACAAAAAATGATGTAAATGAATCATTTAAGATATGAGTCTTTAGTCCACACAGATCTTATTCAGAATGAAATGATGATGGAGGTAGATAAAAATATTAAATAATTACGTTTAAAGACCTATCCTCTTCAAAATGATATGGAGCTGAAAGGCCAGATAATGTTAATTATTTCTGAAAGCTACAATTTCAATATCTGGATAAGGTGTTTAGATCTTTGTCAGGAACTTCATTATGTTCCAGTTTTGTTCTTGTTAGTAGTCATCCTCCAGGTAATTAGTTCCCTTCAAAGGAAAGCTATCACATTATGATGGCAAGAAGTAAAAGTGTTTGTCATTAGGTTGGATCAGCTGTATAACAGCTGTTTTAAGCTTGTTAAACTCTTGTTATCTAGCTACCATGTGCAGCAGCATGTGACACTATTACTGTACTTTCTTAACCTTTGAATTTCTGCTTACCATAAAGATTTATTCCATGGTGGCTAGTGAGGGGATCCAAGGATTCCCAGAGCAACTATTGGCAACCGTTTAAAAGTGTGACTTTCCCTAGGGGTAGGAAAAGACCCAGTTAGAGATATTCCAAGATATATGATGCTGATGTCATGGAAACACATTTAATAGATTTAATATTTTCTGTACTGAATTGTTTATATCTTTAGGCACCATATATTTTTGATTTGTTGTTTTTATTTTGACAAACATCTTTATTCATTTAACCCTGATTTTAACACAAACACATTTTTTTGACCAGTTTTTCTGCTCTGCCTGAGAATTATATAAATTCTTTCTTCTAAGAAAATTGTACAAAGTTCATAAAACTATAATGTTTAATGAAATATGTAATAAACAGGTCCCATCATGCCCCTCCCCATTGTCCTCCCCCTGTTGCAGCAGCCTATAGTGAAGTGACCTCTCAAACTCTCGGCAAAAACTCGAGATGATGGCATAACCAATTAATATAATACAAAAGGTTTAAAGCTTTGATAAAGTGTGTCTTTCATCAGGCCAAAAGTCAGTTTCAGAAGAGGTTGGTTGTTAACGTTCTTCCTTGTGCATTTTTATCTGCTGCCTGATTCTGTGCTACCTTTTTAAGAGGAAGTTGTATATTTTCATCAGTTACATAAAGGTAAAAGAGTAGAGGGACCCCCAGAGACTCACTCTGAGGGGTTTTAGTATATGTGCTGCAAAAGACAAAACAATTATCAAATCTTTTTTTTTTTTTAACAAAACCCAAATAGTGGCCCTTTTTAAACAGATATACATTTCTTCCATATTTGCAAATCTATAAACATTAACTCTATACATTACTGACCTTTTGCCTTCATAAATCTACCAGTTCTCAATCTGTCCAGATAAACATCATCTCTTCACCAACTAGCTGTCTTCAGCAACTGGTGCATCTATGAAGCATTTAGGAGGACAGTGTGGAGAGCAAAGTATAAAGCATGAACAACAATAAAAACTCATATTAGTGGACCACAAGAAACCTGTTGGCAACAAGCATAAAAGCTTTGTTTGGGCTTGTTCTGTCCAACCTCAGTGTTGAGTTCCAATAAATCTGTTTGGCCAGATGTGTCCAAATATAAACTGGAGACTATGAATCAGCTGTGACAGTTGTTTAAAGTAAGGTTAAGACAGATGTAACGACATACCATCCATTTACATCACAGCTCAGAGATATTACCATCCATGGCGCTGTCCATGGTGCTAGCCACACACAGTGCAGGAATCTGTTCAGGACAAGAATGTACACGTGGCTTATGAGTGTAATAAGGCTTCAGAAGATTTATACGGCACACCTGTGTTTTTCTCCTCCAGTCAGGTGTGAATATAATATCATTTTATCCAGAGGTTTTGTTTAAGACAGGACCAAGAATTTAGTCTGAAGTGGAGGCGATGACGGAACTTAAAATTTCATCATCGCCTGGCAAAAATTAACGCTTTTCAGCATGATGATCAAACCTTTTTTTATTGGCTGCCAGTTTGTGCCTCATAAAGTCTACACCTGAAGCCATTCACATAATCAAGTTGATAGGACGCTCTGAATCCTCCCAGTTATATGCTTTAAACAGTGTGCACAAGCAGCTGTTCTTCCCAGTCACCCAGCAGCTCAGTCCAGTAGGCAGGTAAAAAACGCCTCGTGGAAACGCTCTCCTGCCCCTTAGCTTTCTGCATGATAGATTGTAGATATATTAAGCTGTTGTAATATAATGATGAGAAGCTGTTGTCATGGTCAGACTGGATTCTTTTGGAAATGCCAAATACAAGACTTTCCAGAATAATTGTAGATAGTGGGTTGGCAGCTGGTTATCAGCTATTTTGACACATTAAAGTAAGTGAATATCATGACCGTAGCAGTAGCTTCACAAAATCAATATTTAGGTGCAGAAATTGGGGACAGGGGAAATGGCTTTAAGGCTAACTTTGGCAGTTATATTACGAATAACATGTCGTCATGTACCGTAAGAAGAAATTTCCCACTAAAAACAACAACCACAAAAATTGCATAAGGACACGATCAAATATCCAGATTAATCTTTTCCCACTTTCAACAGCGTATGGTGAAACTTTGATGTTGATCTGAAAAGCAGCACTTTGATCCAATGAAAAATGTGTTGCCAGTTTTCTTACCAGCAACCAGTTGTGGAGAATGTTTCCATTCCTGCTGTATGATGGTTAGTTTTCAGGAGGCACAAATCTAGAAGTGCAAGCCTAGAATTCAACAAATCACAATCAGCCTTCCAATGGTTTGTGACATTAATTACACACTTAATTACACAGTAGAATTAAATATTGGAATAAATTAAGCTGCATTCTATTTTAAATAACAAAACTACCATAAAAGTTTATTTTATTTTAGGTTTAACTGTTAATGTTACTGTTTAGCAGAGTTTAACGTCACTATCAATACATTTAACAAACAATTATCTCTCAATTTGGGTCATTTATATATTAATTCCTACCAGGCCCCTTCCTGCAATCACACTGCCTCCCATGAGTTCAGAGTAAAACTTTTTAATTCAATGATAAATTTAATTATTAGACCTATAATAGTTGCAGATTGATATTTTTTTCCTAAATGTTTAAAAAACTTTTATTTAAGATGAAATGTGTTAATGATGCATTTATCCAAATGATTAAACTATAACTGAACAGACACAGAACAAATTGATTTTTCTGAAAATCATCTAAACTTTAGTAAAAAGCTTTAAGTAAAAAGTCCAAAGAACTACTCTGAAAGTCTTTTGAGAAGCTTGGAAAGCTTTTTGATTTAAGGGAGCTTCAGAAAACAGCTAGAAATGTTGCTTCTTTAGAACCACATCTTTTTCAGTAGTACTAGTTCCTAACTAAACATTTTACGATTAGGCGTTGTCAAAATCAGACATGAAAAAAAGAAAAAGAGGAAGTACTGAGCCTACAAGGTAAAAAAAAATAGAGCCATAAAATAACAGAAGGGATGAGAAAGAATTTATCAAAAAGGAATTAGAGTGGAAAAAGAAAAACAACCAAGGAACCTTGTATGGATGATGTTTATAATGTCCCGGATAAATGAGATGTTGGAGCAGCTCTCTGGACGACATAAAAGGCAAACATTAAAAATAAAGAGATGATTTCTTTAAGGGATTAATAGCACTCTGAAGTCATGATGATCACTCACGGAGGACTTCATTATTCCACTTAATGGGTCCCTCCACTACTTGACCCCACCGTCAAAATTAGTGGCGGGTAAACCTTTAAGTCAGATGGATGAACTGCCGCAGCCTCGCCGGCTAATTGGCAGCTACAATCAAGAGCGAATATGTATCAGGAGGGGGAGGAGGAGAAGAGGAGGAGGAGGCTCGGCATATTAGCAAAATAAGAGCCGAAGAAGAAAAATGAGGTCTCAAGGAAGATGGTAGCACCAGCTGTCTGGATGTCAGAGGGGGAAAAATGGTGATGGTGCAAAGAGACGGAACCAGAGATGATGCACCAATAAATTAATGCTTTCAAACTAAGCTTTGAGCTTCATGAACATTTTTAGGTTTGTTAGAAGTGACCTAATCCAGTGGTTTGTGACTGAAGCACTTTGTACCACTCGGTTAAAATAGTCTGGCTTGTTTTGAACTACTGGCAGCTAAATCAGTGTTCGCCTGGGTCATCCCTTATTTATCTCTGTGAATCACAAATTAATGTACTTTTACATGACTTCCAAAGAAAGAAAACTGCGTCAACTGGAAGCTGGTCATTAATGGATACACTCAAATAAAAACTAACTAAAAATATATTAAAGCATGATCTTTAGATGAGAGGAGTAAGAATAATCCCTCCTAATCGACAGTGTAGTTGTGTGCACTATAGAAAAAGTGTTCTCCACATTTAAGCCATCCCTTAGGGAGCAGTGAGTGGGGAGCTCAGTGGGGTCAGATATTCAGAAACTGCTTTTAGGAGTTAGAGCAAGAAGAGTGATTATGGACCTACTGTTACACTAAAGATATTGTAGTTCAAATAAAACTGTTAAACGAAATTGCAGAAACTAAAAAAACTGAAAATAAAATGTTAAAAATAAATGCAATAAAAAAAAATGCAATTGATTAATGACATTATATTAATGAAATAAAGCAATAAAATAAGTAAAATAATAAATAGAATTGTGTACATACAGATAAATATTCACTGAAATAATTAGAATAATATATATATAATGATATAGATAAATTAAATGATAAAGATTAATAAATCGAAACAATGGTAAAGGAAAAAACTGATTAAAATGAAAATGATTAAACAACTAAATAAAATGTCACAATAATGGTATAAATAAATACAATTTATGAATGAAATTAACAAAATAATCAAATAAAATGGTTCAGATGAAATAATTCATGAATGATTATAAATAGATGTTTTTTTACAAAGTTAACCGAATAAAAACATATTAGATCTGAAATCCTATCAAAATAATAAAGTAACAAAAGAAAACAAAATATAACACTTGAAATGTATGCAAGTCAAACAAATCAATGAGATTAAACTAGTTATGGTTTAAAGGGTTAAAAAATAAATTCTCGTTAATGTTTAAGCAGAAAGATGAATAAGAATCATTTTATTTTGTTGCCCAGAAAAAAATATTCCTGTTCCCACAGATTATTGGTTTTCCTAAAACAACGAATAAAGATTTTTCCTTGAACGTTTTTACCATCAGGGGCAATATGATGAATTAAAAGTCACCAAGTGACAGAGGAGAGTTTCTGTTACAGTTAAATCTCTGCTTTATTTGAACGTTAAGCTAATGATTGCTTAGTGTTGGAGAACACGGTACCGTTAATGTTCAGCTGAGTCCTGCTTTGTCAGGGTGGCTTCTTTTCTCTAATGTCACTGGTTTTCTCTCTACGGAGGAGAAAATTGATTAAAGAAATGTTCCCCTGGTGTTGCTGACATGCATCAGGAAATTGGGCATAAAATAGTTCATTGGGACGGCGGATCATACACTGGAAGCAATGAGAATGTTTGCAGACATACATTTTGATCTTCCTCCCAGCACGAGTTATGCCTGTAATTTATGCTAATAATATCCCTTGAACTGATGGTAGGAAAGAGAAGCAGATGAGCAATCTGTGTCTTTCCTGGCTATTTATGTTTTTTGTATGTTTGTGAGAGGTTTGAACGACGTTCGCTTGGAGGATCGTATCATCTCAGGTGGATTAGAAAAGGTGATTTTAGGTGTCAGTGAGCTTCAGGCATCAGTAAAGCTGTTGCTCAAGTGAATTTAGATAATTTGACAAAGGGCTTTCCTTTTTCGCCTCTGCTAATCGTTCCCAGTTTGCTATTTTCCTTCTCATCTAGGCTATATTGTGTACATAAATTGTTTGGAAGTCTATTACAGCAGATCAGGAGCTCTAAAAGGCAGCAGATGTTCCTGTTTAGTTTCAGAAGTGAAACCAGAAGGTTAGAGACCATAAAAATAGACTTTATATCTTATAGTAAAATCTCAGTGGTTACATTAATGAGGCCTCATCCAGAGATGAGTCTTTAGCGAGGATAATTTAATGTTTAACTCATCGTTTTACTTGAGGAATGTTTTTATATCAATAGAGATTTTAGTCTGTTTAAATAACTCAAGGTGACGATGCTTTATTAAACCTCACTGCCTTTTTTGTCTCTTACCTATATTTTCGTCACAGTTTCCACTTGCAACTCATGCCACTGTGTTGGAAAACTGTTTAGAAAAATTATTCATGATCTTTCGGTCACAGAAAGGCTTGGGTTTTGGATAATTATAGGGTTTAAATTAAGCATCATTCTTTCTACATGCAACCTTCTTTTTCTCATTCCTTGGACGCTAAAAGTAGAGGAAACCTTTTGGTAGTTTCAGGTCGTCCGAGATGATGTTTGGTCACCTTATTAATATTGAATTGTTAACGAGCCCTGAAAGATGATGGCTGTAAAATATTGAAATCCTTTTTGTTTAAAGTAGTTTTAGAGTAGATTGGATCTATTTCAGTAATTCAAAAGGTTCTGCAAACTCAAAAAAATTGAATAGAAAACAAAAATTAGACGAGTAATATTGTAATATTTAGTCTAGCAACACAAACACAAAACACATGCAAAGGAAACATTGTGCAATTAGCAAAAACAGCAAGTTCTCCTGGACTCTGTTATACTTTATTGCTGCCGTGTTTTAATACTATTAGCCTCATGATGTCCTTAACAACCACTTCTCATCTTTCCAGGTAGTGTGAAAATATTGTTTGATATTATAATTTAATATAACGTACTTTTATCAAGAGTAAGCAGAACTTTCTTGTTTTCATGTTAACTCAAAAGTTTAACTCGGTTGGTTTGATATGTTCAACAAAAGCAAATCAGATCAGCCTTCAAACATATAAAAAGCTCCTGTTTTATAAAGATATGTTTTGTTTTAGAGAATGTTAAAGATTTTATGATCATTAGGAGACAAGTTAACAGACAAATTTTGCTTCAGATGGTTTAGAGGTTGAGAAACAAAGAAAAATGTTTGAAAACATCAAGTTTGACGGATTTGATCTTAAACCTAATGATTCTGAAGGTTCTCCAAGGTTCTGAAGGAATGTCAGGTAGGTCTTCTCCAGGTCCATCTGTCTGATTCTTTTTCCAAATGATTCTAAGTATATAAACCATCTTTAGAGTGTGCAAACATCCTTATAAACAGATATTGTTTGCGTTTTCAGAGTTGAACTTGTTGCAGGGTTGCTGCATCCTTGACTATTTAGCTCTTCTTTCTCTGATTATAAAGGTGCTGGAGTCTCCGGCTCTTCCCTTCCTTCCCTTTTCGGCCCTCTTCCCCCTGACAGAAGACAGAGAGCTACTTGAGACCATTTACATCTTGGCCATCAGGAGTTTGAGATGGCTCATTAGCTTTCAGCGTGTAGATAAAGCTCCAAATTGACAAGTGCAAAGTACGGGCTGCTCCATCAGTTTAGGGAGAACAGAGCAGCGGCTCTGCAGCTCAGGTGATTGATGCTCCTACGTTTCTCTTGGCTCTGCAGCCGGACGCAGAAGTCCTGAGTTACTTGACCTGGAAGTTGTTCAGCCTGGAGGTTTCTCAGCGGAGGCCAAGCAAGCTGTAACTTTAACGGGATGCTGATTAATGAGGCTGTCAAAAACCTGCCACCAACACCAGCCTTACTTCTTTGAATTTTAATTTTACTTAACCCACTTTAAAAAAAGGGGGCTTCTTAAGAACGTTTAATGAAAATAATTTATTCTAATTATGCACACCGCCTACCTCTGTGCTTTGATCTCTAACACACACCCCTATCTTGCTCCCTATAAACCTTTTTGGTGCCGATTAATGTAACAAAAAGTCCATTAATTAATGTTTTGTGGCTTTTAATTTTTGGCAAGGAAGCCGTCTCCGTGCAGCTGCCTGTCGAGGCCGTCGCTGCTGAACCCGTGCCAAGCAAGTGCAGATGTAATTCTGTTATCTCTTGCTTAGTCATTTACACAAATTAATTTGAACAATTAGCCTTCTACCGGCCTTTTGTGAGTCACGCAGGAGCAGCTGCCAAAAAATTAAATGCAACACAATTTCCATTTCAATTGGATGTAGTTCCCATTTCTAGGAATGGCATGTTGTGTGTTCTCTTGACAAATGTTTAGCAGCAGAAGGAGGCGGCTCTGTCTCAAGCTAATATAGCGGCTGTTTATAGTTGCTGAGCGACTGCACCAAGTAATCTTAATTAAATTGAATGGATCTTAACACCAGAGCTGTGTTTTCTTAGTCTTCCATTGAAATAAAATGGTGCAGTCAGAAATAGGTGTTGGTGATATGGACCTAAAATATTATAGACTTTAGTATTTATTGTGTTTAGAAAATGAAAAACAAGCATTATCCTTTAAAAAAAACATTCTAAACAGGCATCTTCAGCACACCACTAAAATAAGGAACCAAGTAACTGCACTGTATTCTTTCTTTCTTTCTTTCTTTCTTTCTTTCTTTCTTTCTTTCTTTCTTTCTTTCTTTCTTTCTTTCTTTCTT
>JAUZNJ010033920.1:0-12948 GCA_034780135.1 Jordanella pulchra | reverse complement strand
AGGCACGGGTAGATTTTGTGCTGTGTGCAGGCGCCAAGTCCTGTTGGAACCTGAAATCTCCATCTCCATAGAGCAGCAGCAGCTCTTGTTAATTTTTTCTTTTTTTCTTTATTTTCTTAAGGTTTTTTAGTAGGGTTGTTAGATCTAGGTGGGCCTACTTGTTCCCATGTCAGGTAGTGAATGAGAGAAAAAAAATCCCATAAACACAATAATGTAGGTAGGATTCACCTGAGGGGAAAAAAGGGACAAGGGGCTAATTAGTGATGATGAGAAGTTAATTTAGTCAGACACCGCTGATAATAGCATGTCTTTATTTTTCCTCTTCTCACTTTCCCTCTCCTCACAGTGCTGTTTCATATTGTGCTATACTTTTCATCCCCCCAATTTTCATCCGCAGCCAAGGTGTCAAACGTCCTGTTCAGTGCTCCTCTGTCCCCTTTAATATGTCTCTGTTTTTCTCTCCATCACAGTTTTATTCTTTAGAGATCACAGTGGCTGCAAAGCATTTGAAATTGTCAAGTAGACTTAGTGGGAAATCACATTATTGTCTGTTTTGACATCATTGAAACGTACTCGAGTTTGTGTGGGCGCGAGAGCAAATGGATGAGAAGGTTCCTGAACTAAATGTTTGCTTGCAGGTGAGCCTGTTGTTGACAGATGGTGTTTGTGAGAGAAGCTCGCTGCCTGCAGAGTCTCACCCCAGGAAAATACTCAAGCTAACGCAGACAGCCCCACTGTACAAACACTAACACATGGACGGAGGGCTCACATACAGAATGCAGGAATATACATCCTCAGAATGGATGTCATTTAATGTTGGTCACAGACTAACCAGGTCAGAGCCACCATATTGCCTTTTCCAGAATGAATAGTTTCTGATCTATGAATTAAGTAAATGAGAGCTTTTACTATCAATTCAGTGATACTTTATTAATCCCTGAAAGGAAATTCAGTTTAGGTAAACCCTGTCCAAGTAGACAACGCACACAGAAGGACAGAGCACAGACATTATACGTTGGGTGGACACGGTGTTCAAGGCCTTGCTACCATACTTAAGCCTATTTGATACTAAGTCGACCTCCAGCTTAATTAGAATGTGATTATTCAGATGAATACTTCTAAAATATGGTTTTGTACATTCTCCTATGTACAGTGATTTTGTCAAAGATGGGAAAATATACCTAAAAGAAGCTTACTCACTTTTTATATGATCTACTTCTAAAACAGTCATAGGAACATTAGCCTAAAAATTTGTCTAAATATACATGTATTTACCACAGGGGTGTCCAAGTTGCCATGGGTCATTTGCAGCTCTTTGTTTTTATGGGAAGTGTCTTACTAATGTTCAAGAAGCAATTAAGACTTTAATAAATGAACCAATGAACCAATATTGTTACTTTACAAAAAAAAGTTAATCTTTTTTTTAATAAAGGTAAATGTACATGATGTTGTTTTTTTTACAATGTTTTTCAGATTAATTTTACTTTCATTTAAGAGAAGCAACATTTTTAATGAATCCCACCGGATGATTTCATCCTGTGCAGATGAAAGCTTAGATACCACTGATTTAATACAGGCTTTAGATTAAATGTCAGCATTGCTTTTACATGTATTTATTTTAGTCAACCTCTTCCTATGTGTGTTTAGATCTGCTGACACAGGTAGTGATATTTTTTACATGGTTTCAGCTCAGACCAGGCCAAAAACAAACAAAACAAAAAACAGGAAAATATTTCTGATTATTTGGGCTTGTTTACTCTCCCAGTTAATAAGAAAGGTTGTGCTGCTGTAGACAGTACGATGAAGAGGCTGTAAGGCTATTGCTATGGTTGGTTGAAGGAGGCTGAGATCTGATGTTCTACTTATAATGTGTTGTCAATTAAACATTTTCTATGTGTATTTTGTATAAGTCAGGAACGTAATCAAGCTTTTAGTTTAAAATCATTTATATACTCTTATGAGATGTTTTCTGTGCATCTAAAAATACAAAAATAACATCTAAAAGTAAAAATATAAATAAATGAGTTTTTCATTTATAGATTTTTTTTATTGTTACATCAGATTTGCACAAAAACAAACTAAAAAAATGCACTATATATTAACTAATAAATCATGAACTGAGCTGTTCCATACTTGACTTAAATGAATAGGGGATTTCTAGAGTTCTGCAGCACTTGATGTACTGCTGAGGACTTAATAGACTAATTCAAATCCATGTGCTGGAGCGGAGACACATCTAAAATATTAGAGCAGTAGGACTTAAGGACTAAGTTTGACAATCACTGCCTTTAAGAAAATGAGAGGCTTATATGAGTTTAGTTTCTTGAGTACAGCCAGACAAAGCAGTCAACAGGTGAGCGATAAGGTGTACAGTAGACAGCAGGAGCACAGCCATCATCTCAGAAGTAAGGGGGACACATTTTTCAGTGGTTTATTGTGACATTACCTCAATTACACCTTTCCCTTATGAATAAGGGAGAACATAATCACATACAGATACAGTGTATGAATCAGAATAAAGAATAATGTTACCCACTGTCCCCTGCTTCCTTCAAGAACACCAATCATGCAGAAGTGAAATAATATCTGAAAAAAATATTTTACCAATAAATAAGAAGGTCTAAATATAAACTAAATCTTTAGAAAATCATGTCAGTTTTTGCTTTAATCATCAAAATAACTTAAGGTAAAAATTAAACATATTTAAAATGGAAACCAAGTCTCTTTGGTGTTAATCCACTATAGTTAAAAAAACAGTGATGTTAATGTTTTTGTGGGTTGGAGAACTTTAGGAACTTTAAATCTGAATAAAATATACATGTTTATCTCTACATACCTAATCCTCTAATGTTGAATAAAGAAGTCTGGTACAGTATCCATGTATATGTAGCATTACACCGATCTCACCTGAAAGAAGCGGCCAAACATGCTTCTATACCTCTCATCAGCTGCAGAGAATTCCTGTGTAGTTTCTCTCCTATTTAGTTTTCCAATTGTTTTTTGTAGATTTGACACATAGCAACGCTGTTGGGCTGGTACTGTGTTAGTGCTGCAGCCTGGTCTCTGCTCTGACCACAGTCTTCTACCAGGTCTAATACCTTTTACAATTCACACAAGGCATATTCTGGGGTGAATGAGAGTTATTCTGAAAACCCTGTCTTGATAACTGCTGGGTTTCATCTTGCAGACACACCTCTCTCATATCTTTTTCTTCTTCTTTTCTGTAGACCATGCATCGTGATCCACTAAATTTTGACAGATACAGGTTTTTAAGATTAATGCCGATTATTCTGACATCAGCCGAACTGATAACCGATATGTCCTGCAGTTTGCTTTGGGATGATTCTTTAGGCTGATATTTCTCTTCATTCATTCACGTGATAAAAATGATGTTACACAAATCTCAATTTAAACAAAACAAGAAAGATTAATTAAGTTCCTGCACGTTTCCAAATGACAAAAACTCTCCTCTGCTGGTCAACTTTGAAAGAAAAAAGCTCTGCTTCTGATTTAATAGCTTAACATGATATAATAACATCTACTATTGAGTCATCATTTAGCTACATATTATCATCTGCATACAGCAGCATTACTCAGCTAATGTGTTAAAAAAAAGAAAAAAATGATCAGGCTTTACTGTGTTTTCCTGGTCTGACTGTTTTACTAAACATCCTGACACGCACACACTATGTGAAGCACCGCTCAGCCTCAGCAGCAAGTCTCCCATTTGTCACCCATGGCATAAGAAGTATACGCTAATGGTGCGTTTAAAGACGGCTCTGAAAAACATGTTACCACACATACAAAATGGATTAAACCATTGCAGCAGCTGAAAAAAATGTGGGGGACAGAGGAAGCAGCTATGAAAAGTATAAAAAACTGACGGAGCGGAGTGACATCTATACCCCCCGTCTGTTACACCCATGGTAGGCAGACAGTGGAAACACATTAGCAACTGAAGAGGACAACTAATTTTGGGTCATTGGTAAATACTTAGATTTTTGAGAAAACTTTGAGAACGTGGGCAAAACCACCAGAAAAGAACTTGAGGTGACAAACTACGAAAGCCAAAACCCTGAAATTTTATTAGTTCCAATAAAGAAATAGTTAATGATTTGTTTTAAAGAGCTGAAATCATCCACCTTGGGACACAATTTCCTTCCCCAGCTGATCGCCCTCACATGTATAGAAACTCTTTTGTCCCAGTGAGATCAGATTAGTAGTCTGGTGGCAGCACTTAACCATCAACAGGCCTGCTGGAGCATGGAAGCAGTGAGGGAGTCTCTATTAGAGCTAATGGTGGGCTAAACAGCCTTAAAGTCAGCCGTGTTGTGTCTAATGAGACTCTAAGTATGATGACAAGAAGAGAGGGAGGAAGGGGAAAAACACTGCGGCACAGACAGCTCGACGTTAAACAACAACTAACCTGGTACCACATTCGGGAAGCGTACAGGCAAAACAAATATTAGAGGAAGCCAGTAAGCTCCAAAAGGATGGCTACAAGTCATGTGCCAGAGAGGGGTCAAATCAGAGAGCATGAAGTAGAAGAAGGAGAGAAGCAGACAGTCAAACTGTTAGAGACAGAAGAGAGATACAGTGAGAGGAGCAGGAGCGCTTGAGAGCTCCTGTAATTAGTCAGTTAATTACATCTGGATGGTGATCTGCTCGGGGGGATGGATGTTGTTTGAGCTGAGAGTGTGTGTGTGTGTGTCTGTGTGTGTGAACGCCTATCCTTGGCGGCTGTGTACACTCCAGAAAGCGTTTACTGAAATGGGAGCTAATTCTCGCTGTCTGAGGCCATTACGGTATTAATTTAATTTAGGTTAGCTGTCGCTAGCTCATTAACACGTCTAATTAATTCATTGACATCAGAATTAAGTTGTTTCACTGAAACTGACACCTCTCTCTCTTCTAAAGGGAGAGTGGGAGGAGAGGGAGCGACAGATTGAATGAGAAACGGCGTGAGGAAAGGAGATGGGAAGAAGTGATGATAGATTGAATCTCTTATCTACGAGAAAAATGCTATTAATAAATTTTGTCAGTGGCTGTGAGGAGTGCCAATCTGCTATGTAGGAAGTAAGGAAGAGGAATGATGGGTAGAGCTGAACACTGCCGAGCAGATAATGGTTGTTCAAGGAAACAAGATAACTGATTCCTTGGTGTTTTATTGGAGCCATTCGAGAGGTGAGGGATTCTGGAAAAGATTCATGACTGTTGAAACGGATCAGTGGGTAATTCATAATAAGAGAGTCAAATGAAAAGGATCCTTTGAAAGTTATTGGAAAACATGATCACACTTTCTAGGAATCCTTTGACAACTGATACTGTAAACCAAATAAATGAAAATCTGTTTTATTTCAATCAAAGTTTTAAGAAAGTTTGAAAGCGCCATTTAACTGTAGGCAAGTCCAACTGCATTATATTTTTTTGGAATGAAATAATTACATAAGATGTTTTAGGGAGATAGGTAGCTAAGGATGGGCTATGGTTTGTTAAAGGTTGTACTAATCCATTACGGCTGATAGAAATTGATTATTCTTATAATAAACTTAATTTAATATTGAAATTCGATATTTGGGATTAGTCAAATAAAAAATGGGCTTAAGAATAGGTTTAATTCTGCCAATGTCTTCTTGTACAGTAAAATGTTTTGCATGCCTACAGTTTTTTATTATTTATAAACTTGGAAAAAGAACACAAGAAAAATGGCTATTGCTTTTATTATATTAATGACAAACCTATATATAAATTATTTTATATATTTCTATTTTTAAAAAGGCCTTCACTTTTGAAGGGAGCTAACACCATTGGAAAAGCTAATCATTTTTCTCAGTGGTCTATTATTCTATAAAACAACGAAGCGATTGAGCTGAAGATAATATAGTTGGCCATTAGATACTATACCTTAACTAGGAATTATACATTGCTGTTTAAACATGCTCTCCTGCCGTCAATCATTAATTTATTATTTCTAAAGTGTTTGTCAAGTGCACAAGATTTCTACAATATTAACTATTTGTATCCCTTATAAATCTATAATTAAGAAGTAGACTGATTCTGGTGTTTAATGCAATGAAATTAGTCATATGACATATAACCAAATGGAAGTCCTCAAACTGCAGTTAAAAGTCTTCAGCTGATCCAAAATGCTGCCGCCAGAGTTCTGATCAAAATTAAAAAGAGAAATCATATTTCTCTTATTTCAAAAAGAGAAATCATATTTCTCTTATTTCAAAAAGAGAAATCATATTTCTCTTATTTCAATGTCCTTTTATTGGCCTCCTATTAAACACAGAATGACATTTAAAATCCTCCTTCTCACATATAAAGCGCTAAGTAACTAAGCTTCCATCTTTTATTGAGGATCTGATTGTTCCTTACTTTCCTAAAGAGCACTTCGCTCTCAATCTGCAGGTTTACTAGTGGTTCCTAGAATTTGTAAAAGTAGAATAAGAGGCAGATCTTTTATCAGGCTCCTCTCCTCTAACAGTTTTAGTCTGTGAGGCAGACACTCTGTCTACTTTTAGGACTGGGCTTAAAACTTTCCTCTTTGATAAAGCCTATAGTTAGAGTGGCTCAGGTTATCCTGAGCTACACATGTGGACAAATTCCAATAAGAAGGATAAAAAGAAAAATAGACAACATATCTGTCCTTAAGTTTTATGTTTCAGATGTTTTTAGATGATAATAACAATGGATAACAAATAATTATTTTTACCGGGGTTCCAATGTACACAATCAGCACAGAAGACGATAGTAAGCCTGTGAAAAGCTGGATATGACATCTTGTTTCTAAAATGAGGAACAAAATGAAAAAACAAAAATGTAAATTAAAAAAAAACTTCTTCAGTGCTACATTTCAATCGTGGTAGTATTCAAAATTCTGAATGATTTATACAAAATCTTGTGCATATTTGATATCCTCAGTACCTGTTTATTTTTTACAGAGGACATACCAAAAGATTAAAGAACTTTTACAGTTTAAATCTTCCCATGTCTGAACTCTGGCCAAGTTAATTAGAGTGAGGAGAGGCTTATTTTGGTGAAACCTGGCAGAGGAGAGTAGTTAGAGGTGGGACACCTTTAGAAGTGGCGTGCAGTGTGAACCTGTAGAGAGGTAGGGATTATATGGATGTAGCACACAGTGGGTTTCTTGTTAGAGGGGGGTGTTGCCACAGTCTGTCTCTGTGGTAAATTTGATTAGGGCTGGCAAAAGGAGGTGATCCAACCGTGAACAGGTGCCCCTCACAGCTGAGTCGGGTTCACCCCTCGGTTTCGCTCCTTCATCTTCCTCACATTGGACTTCCTCCTCTTTGTTCTCCATCAGCGTATCAATATAATCTCTCTCCTTCTCTCCGCTGTCTGTCTTCACTGCCATTGCCACTCGGGTCCTCCTGTCTTTGTTTATACTGTAATTAATTGTCATAATGGAGGCTTTAGGAAGTTCACCTTAAAAGGGTTTTTCAGTATGACTTTCACAGACCTTCTCAAACCTCAAGAGTGTCTCCAGCCCCCCTCTGTGCACCGTCTCCCGGCTTCCTACATGATCACCACCCCCCTTCAACATTACCCACCTGTTTGGATCAGTCCAGCCAAAATCAGACCGCAGGGATGCAGGAAACGCTCACAGGGAAGAAATATTTATCTGTTAAAAGATATGGGACTCACAGGCTCTTTTTTTTAAATAAATCATGATTTCACAACTGACATTTTTTTGTGGAAAAGTGCTACACAGCTTCTGTTACAACACATTTCTTACAGTATTTAGCTCTATTTCATGTAGGCTACAGAATAAAGCTGCCTGATAGACAGTGTACTGTGTTCCAGAATTCCCCCCAAATAAAAAGTACCCTTACAGTTAAACAGTTAATCCCTGTAACCTTCCCTGTATTTTGTTTGTCTTTAAACCTCATCCAACCCCTACAGACCTGTGTAACATGTGTAAGGGAGAAACTTTTTTATTTTTATTAAACAAAATGCAGTTCTCAAACAATGAATATGTTTTCAAATTGAAAAAAAGCATGCAGCTATAGGTATAAGCTACACTTTATTAACATATTTGTCGACTTAAATTTCACAGAAGTTTGATCACTGCCAGATTTGTAAAAGCAAAAGCCTACTTAATTGCAACCTTTTTGACAACATGAAATAGGCTAAAAGGACTTGAGAGGCAATACAACTAATGGATTAATGAGAAGCAAAATGAAGAGGCTGATGTTTTTGGGACTCATGGAAACTATTTCTATCAAATACTGCCTTTTTCTTGTTTTTCGTTGGCCAAGATTCAGAAAAGAAGCCTAACTTTTATGAGCTGTTACCAATATTTCTGTAGGGGTAAAAACAGAAACACACAATGTTTACCTTTGATTGAAACTCCATGAAATCTGTTTCCCCTTCTGAATGGACAGCTGCTTAAGCAAAAATTGCTAAAACAATAACATTCAGAGGGGGGGTTGGGGGCTAAAGTGACATGCTTTGTAATTCTGATAACACGATAACCTGCTTCTGTTGGAGATAAAAGTGCATTTGAGGTTGTAAAGGAACAAAGTGAATCTGTTTCCTTAACACTGTATCAGTCAAGAAGAAATAGCAAAGTGATCGACAAGACAAAGACACCTCACATCTTTAGGACCGAAGGCTTTCATCACCAGCTGTAGCAATTAACCCCTCCTGCCTCTTGGGAACCATTAAAGGGTAAAACAGCCTTTAACATTACATACGACTGCAATTAGAGCAGACAAAGTGATAAAATGATTTGACTCTGATTTTTCTTTATTGATTTTTTAGGAAATGGCTTTTTTATAGCACCATAAATTGGAATTAGACAAGTATGCACTCTTTTTTTACTTCTCTCCTTTATTCTACCATATTCTTCCTGGATGTCCTTTACTTTTTTCTAAGATTTTATCATCTTAAATATTTATGATCTTCTCATTTTTTCCTCTCATAATTTCTATCTAGTCATCTCTGTTATCATGTCCTTTACAATGCTGTGGAAAAGCACACTTTATCCCATGCATCTAAGGGTTTTCTTGTAAATCTTGAGCAAAAACAGTCCTTGTTGAGATGCGTATTTTTCCATTGTTTTTTTATATGGACAATATTTATCACCACGCTTGTAAAAAGAGTCTGTAAAAACCAAATAATCTATCCTCTTTCCAGGCTAATTGGTCTTCGTTGCAGTCTCGTCATTACATCCACTGGCTTTTTATGATGTATAAAACTTTTCCAGGTCTTTTATCTCCTTAAAGTTCAAATAAGGTCACAATCAGATACTACAACAGGAAACCCTTTGAAAATACAATTTTCTTTTAACTCATTAATCTTAAAGTTTAAGTCTTTTTTTTGGACTTATGTTTTTTTGATCTGCTGCTGCAACTGATATACAAAATCTTAAAATTATGATTTAATTCCTTGCTTTCAATCTCAGACTAAAGGACTTCTCCAAGGAGTCATAAAAAGTTTGGATGAATGATTGGGGTGCTTAATGTACAGTATATTTTTTGTCTGCTCCTCATGTTCACATTTTGGTGTAAAAAAGAAAATGCTCATAATATTCTGCCTGTTGAAATATTGGTTTAACTGACAGTTTTCAGCATTTACATCACAGTCTGGTTTCTAGAGTAGATCATACAAGTCTGAAACCAAATTAGGACTTTGAGATGGACCCTGGAACTCTGTTCTGGTAAAATTACATTTGTCATTTTTTCAGTACAGTCAATCTAGACCCTGAGGTAGTTCACTTGCAGTTTCAGTGACCCAATCCCAAATCGGCCCTACAACACTACGCCTAAGCACTAACCCTCCATTCCGCGGAGGCTCCGCCATATTAAGAGCCATCCCAAACCAGGCAAAGGGTAGGGTGAGTGGACCGTTCAGCCCTTAAATAGCGAGTCTACATCTGTGCAGAATTGCTGGAATTTAGCAGCAGGTACTACGCTGACTAATGGCAGAGGAGACATCTGCATTTAAATCTAAGTTCCACTGGTTTGCTGCATATTCATCATACTAACAGAAAATTGCAAGTTAGGAAAAAGTGAAAGGATGTCATAGATTCCAGAAGGGAAGGTCCTCTTTGAAATAGTTTCTTTTGACGGTAAAAATGTATTTTCAAGAAAAGGTTTAAATGTTTGATTACATGTCAGGGCAGTGAACAGCTTTTTATTTGTTCATTAGGGAGATGATGAAGATGTGGAATCACTTAAATACTCTATTTGAAGAAGGGAGAGTGGGATGGTTGAAACAGGATTTACATTTCAGTTTCCCATAGGTTATTTGTATTAAAATCAGGATATTCGTAAAAATTACATTTATATCTGTCCTGTATAGACCCATACACAAGATGTAGAAGCTGAATATAAAGCAAGTTACATGAAAGTTGAAAATGTCCCCAGCCTCCTTGCCCTTTGCAACCTTTGTCATAGAGTTATAGACCTGCACATGGGGCGTCTCTATGTTGCCATAACAAGGGATTCCCATTCTCATTTATACCCTCCACCTTCAAACTAAGCGCCTTCCACTGCAGTGAATGGGACTTCATTGGGAGTGACACTTGGAAATGGGCCATGTGCCTGTTCTAGCCCACTAAAAGCAGGAAGAGATGTTGTGATGTAAGAGTAGTACATTTGAATAGAAAATGAAGAAAAGGAAAAACAAATTAAGAAATCCAATTGAAGATGAAAAAGTTTAGAAGGATCTCCTGGGGCTATGACGAGTAGTAAAATGAAGGAGCAAAACTACAATGAAACAGCAAAGTAGAAACCTAAACCTATCCTTTCAACTTCATGTTTCTAAATCGGCACATTGTTTAAAGTTTAAACAATCCTGTCCCTTCCCCCCCCAAAAAAATCTGCTTGTCACTGGACCCCCTTGTTTGGCCTGATTTTATAATCCTTTGTGTAAAGATTGACTGCACTAACTGAGGATATAAACTTATAAGCTTTAACCGTTCCCTGGACCCATCCCTGGGCCAGACCAACAGTATGAATGTACCCTGCAGCAAGACTTGAAATTTGATGTTCCCATGCAGTTGAACTGAGCTAGAGATATTTGTAAAGACAAATGGGCCAAACAAACCTCATCTGTAGATGTGTAAAGTTGGTAGAGAATTACACAATTCCTAAGCTGCCAAAGACTTGTGGCTGTAAATGAAACTAAAGACAATGATGTATAAGATATCTCTTTTAACTTTACACTAAATCACTACTGTTTTCTTGTCTGTAAAATACATTCCACGCTTTGTCCCCCTTCACACACTTTTAATTTTTTTTATCCATCTATTCTGGAGTTATCTTTCATTTAAACTTATGTATATTTTATTCTTTATAAAGCATCCCAGCTTCATCTTTTACTCTCCTTCTTTCTTCCCATTTACCAGCTATTTCCTCTCTCCTCTGTCTGATCTCCCTCTTGTCTTCACTCATCTCCATTCCTCCTCCTTTCCTCGCCTCTTTCACTCCTACAATAACAGAAGGAGATGGCATAAGCATCTGTGTCATCAGCGCAGATTAATGTTCTAATAATATTCACAGATGTTATTTCAAAATTCTCAATTTGTTTATTTTTTCTCTCGGCTTCTCGTGGTTTCAACCTCTCTATTTTGTTTCCTTTGCTTTCCTGTCAATAAATCACAGGAGCAATCACAGGCTCATCATGGACTTCAAAGCAGCCACTTAAGACGCCCTCTCATTCAAGTGACACACACACACACACTGCTCTCCAGCTGTGGTGTTTTTGAGTCATTCTTAATCGGGATAATTACACACGAGAGGAACTAAATGAGCGAAGGGTTTAGCAAAACCAGCGCAGGACTGTGAGAGGCGATAGAGGGAAAGAAAAAAAAATGAGCAGGAAGGGAAAATCCAGCAATCTTGACACATTTATTCATTTGCTTATTATTTTGCCGCTGTAGCTGTTTGTTTACTCATTAAAGATAATCCAATTAAAGCACTTAAGAGCAGCTTAAGAACAAGCGCACACACAGAAATATTTCTGAGTGGCTCCAGTCTTGGAGAGAGGACAGGTTGCGGTGCAGCCTGGAAAGTCTGCAGTTTTCCACCCCCTCCCTTCTTTACAAACAGGGCTGGAGGACAGAGTGCCAGGGGCTTGGTGTGCTGAGACCATAACATGCCACCATGGCGACTTCATATTGGCTCGGGAGCTGGTCTGCACTACACCCCCCCCACCCCCACCCCCCCTGTGGTGCTTTCCTGTTGCGTGTTGGCTGACTGGTTCCTTGTGGCACATATGCCCACTTACACTGTGTTCTCCTCTAATTAGCTGCTCTTGTCTATACGGACATTCTGACTTTGTTAAACATCACTATGCTTTCACTGACACCTTAGCATCTTGTTAAAAATGCATCCACCTCACATGAACCATTCAGCAAGGATGGGGAGGTGATCTTGGATTAAAAAAAGAATTAAAAAAACATGGCTTGTTTTAAACCAGACTGCAGAAACCTGAGGTGTTAGATCTTCCTTTGGGTCATTTCTTTCATTTAAAATATCCTGTATTTTTTGACAGCGGGAATCCAATGCTTCTCTTTGTCTAATCAAATTTCATTAACTTATCTTCACAGATTCAGGTGACAGAGACAGTGCAGGATGAAAGAGGATCTAAGTGACTCTCCTTTAGAGTTTCATCATTAATTATTAGTCTCTGGTTCCTCTAAGGAGAGAAGCTGATGACAGCTAATTAAGAATGAAGTGATGTATATGCTCCCCCTCCCCATCTCTCCTTTCTCCCTCGGCCTCCTCCCCTCCCTGTCCACCTGCCAAATCACACACTAGAGCTTGAAGACATTAGATATCCCAAAAGCAACTGCAACAGATGTCTCCGAAATAGCCTTAAAAGACCCCATTGTAGGTAATCATCTATCTATCTATCTATCTGTCTGTCTGTCTGTCTGTCTGTCTGTCTGTCTGTCTGTCTGTCTGTCTGTCTGTC
>JAUZNJ010033919.1:0-12948 GCA_034780135.1 Jordanella pulchra | reverse complement strand
TTAAAGTTTCCCCTGTATATTGTTGTATTTCTAATACACACATCTACAATGATCGCCTTGGAAAATCTTTGGTAAAAGAATATATAAGTGGAGGCGTTGTAGTACGGAGTTAAATTTGTGTTTTTATTATTCAATCAAAAAAAAGGTTTCTTCAATTAAAAAAAAAAGCCAATGAACATAAACCTTTCCAATCAAAGAAAAAATTTGTCTGAATGCAAAAATATATAATATTTTTTTATAAAAGCAAAAGTTTTTTTTAGTTGGAAGCAACTCTTTAATTGAAGTAACATTGCTTTGTGATTAAACCTGTCAAATTGAATAATTGCACTTCCTGTCCTGTCCCCATCTAATCACAAGCTTCTCACAAACAAGAACACTTTATTTAATCCCCTTTTAGGGAATCACCATAGGTTTTTATATCACTTTTATTAGATCATCATTCTTTAGTTAATCCCGACACCATATTTTCTGCATTTCTGATGATAAACCCCATTTTGCTCCTTTAAAAATCTTTATGAATCAGGCCTCCAACTAGTGACAGGAGAGGAATTCACACTAATGACTGCGGAGTATACTGACAAACCATATAAAGGGTAGGACATTTGTGTCTTTTTAATTCAATGAAAAACGCAATAAATGAATAAAAAAAAGGCAGTTGAATGAAAACCACCCCCACCCCCGCCATCTGGATGGCTGCAGAGGCTGCGCCAGCTGTAGCGCCGAGCGGACCCCCGGCTGGAACGGACTCAGGAGGAGTCGAGACTGGAGACGCTGTTCCCGGAGATGCAGACGCTGGGGCCGGAGACCCAGGTGCTAGGTCCAGATTCGGCGCCGACCTCGGAGATGCGTGAGGTCCGGACGCCGAGAGGACTGGAGCAGGTTCTGGAGGCTCAGGTGCTGGATCCGGAGACGGCGCCGACCTCAGAGAAGCGTGAGGTCCAGACGCCGGTGGAACAGCTGGTTCTGGTTCCAGAGGCGTAGGATCAGGGTCCGGAGTCGCAGGTTCCGGAGAAGCTGGAGTTGAGTCCGGAGACGGCGCCGATCTCGGGGATGCGTGAGGTCTGGACCCCGAAGGGACTGGCTTGGGAGGCGGACGGCGACCCTGCATTTCTGCGAATAAGGCCTCACGGTCCCACTGAACCTCCCTCTGGAGCTCCAACAACTCCGGCAGGGGAAGAAGAGGGACCCAGTAGTCCAGGAGCAGACCCAAGCGAACAGCGAACCCCAGCCACCTCCCGTAGACCTTGGGGTTCGCCTTCTCCTCGAAATACTCCTGGACCAGGGTAAGAAGCTCTTCCTGGTTCATTGTTGAATGAAGCGTGCCTCACCGTGTGTGGTTGGGTCCTTCTGTCAGGAAGCGGCTGTTTTGGTGGTGGTGAGGCAGAGGCTGGAACCAGGATGTGGTGAATATGAGGGTTTTAATGAAAAAAAGTACAAACAATACAGAAACTGGAGATGTCCTCAGACCAGGCAGCATGGCAAAACGGAAAACCAGGGTTTTACACCGGTAGCGCTGGACATACGAGAGGCATAGAATAATTCTAACAAACACTGAGGATCACAGAAGAACTCAGACGATCGTAGACAATCACAGACAAGGACCCGACGAGGAACAGGAGACACAGGAGGGTTTAAATACATAGAGAGGTAATCAGGGAAACAAGACACACCTGGGGGTAATCAGGGGAGGACGGGATGACACTGAGAACACAGAGACAGCAGGAAGCTCAAAAATAACACAAAGAACCACGGATCATGACAAAATCATATTTGAGACTTAAAAGAAATTGCATTAGAACACTTTTTCTTAACTGAAAATGTGTTCTCTGATTGAAATAATCTTTTTGTGCTTGGGCCATACATGGCTAGAATATTTGCGTCTTAATCATTGAGTCCCCCAAAAGTTGCATCATTAAAAAAAAAGATTACAAAAAAATAAAAAAGAAGTTCAAATAAGAAAATCTCTGCAGCAAAAAGAAAAAAAAAGAAATGTTGAAGTCAATGGGTGGACTGAGGGATCAACTCTTCCGTGTCTCCGCTGGAGCTAGAATACGAAACAGTCTTTCAAGGGTAAATAAAACTGCTTTTTTTTTAAAAGCCGCTCACAAACCTCTTAAGAGCAATCCCTACTTTTTGTCAACATTATTGTATCTGTCTTTCATTTTTAGAAAAGCTTTATATATTCAAATGGGAAAATGTATTTACATAATATACATATACATATTTGCATACATACCAAAAAACACAAGGACTATGGCCAAAGTTAAGGTGCAATGTGTAATCTGTCAAAGAGGCAGGATAATTCATTATCTAAAATTAGACAGAGCATATATAATTCCATCCATGGGGTTTTAATATAAATGTTTTTGATCAAGTAAATAATTTGTCCCTCCAAACTTTTATTCTTACCCGGGGCCTCATAAAAACGTGTTAATGCTGCGGATTCTGCCAAGCACCTTATTCCACCGGGAGTCTTTTAGAGCAAAGCGCTTCAGAGCGGTTTGACTCAGATCATGTAGGAACTTCATCATCATGCAGCAGTCATATATACATATAGGCTTTAAATTGGCTTTAAAGTGTGTCGCATGCCGGGCTTGTGCGAAATTCTGCTTCGGATCAATTTCTCGGTTAAAAGAACTCAGATAATCACGTCAAGGTTGTAACATTTAGTTTAATCTCAGTTGTTGATCATAACGTAAAAGGTTGCTGAGCTCAATTTGAATTGCTACAGGTCTTATTCCTCGTAGGATACAACTAGCAAACAAAAAAATGACAAGAGCTGTATGTACTACATTTGTGATCTGATCAGGCCTTTAGCGTGATTATTTGTGCCCTTGTAAATGTAGCTATTTACAAGACTTTTTCAACATTTCTCCCTGAGTTTACCGGAAACTTTGAGATGTAAGAGACTAATCACTCGAACTGCTGATTCACGTGGGGTGAAGGTTGAGCTGACCGGGCAATGAAGGTGTTGCTGTTTTGAATTATAAGTCAGAATGCTTGAGATTGGTCAGAGCGGATTTAGCGCGCACCTAAAATACAGTTAAATAGCATTCATTGCCCAATATAATAAATGAGTTGTTTAAATACAATGTACAAAATCTGTTTTAATAAAACTATTAGTAGATTGGGGACAAAGAACATCTTTTAACCTTACTAAGGAGAGCCTGATAAGATATTAATTCCCCAGGGAGGTCAAAAAGATGAGAAACTTGGATAAAATATAATGATGAATGTGCTACAAACGGTTTTGAAGTATATATCCCATTTTGAAGTTCAGTTGGCTCTCTAATTGTTGTTTTCTTCTGTTCGAGGCTTTAAAAGCTTACAATAAAAATCATTTCTCATCTCTAATCCTCTCTGTTATAATTTCAGGGTAATTGTGACTGGTTTGTGACTTCTGGCTACAAGAATAATGTCTAAAGTTTTCCTCCACAAACTACTCTGCTGGTTCTCATTCATCATAATCTGGTTGTTTTTTAAAACATTTATTTAAAACAAGAAAATGTCTAAAATGATAAAGGTTTGTTTTAGTGATGTTTAAACCTGTAATCTATAGGTTTGTCGTTTCTTTTAATGATAGATAAAAACTTGCACCACTAGAGGGTGAAGTTGTCACACAGAAGAAAATCCCAGTTAAGAGAGAGCGTCAAGATGGTTCACTGGAAAACATATAAGCAACTCCCTGCTGCATTTACTGATCTATGTTTTCTGTTTTGTGGTCATTGAAAGTTTTTTTTTTCCCATTACCAAGGAATTGTTTCACTATCAGCCACCATTACTGTCACCTTTTTAATTCAGTCATACTGATTGTTGAGGTGTCACAGCATGGTTGAGATGCATCACCTGATGCCCCTCAGATCTCATCTTTAATGCTGAACAGCTCTTGCTAAAATTGGCTGAGACAGAACTGATCGCTGGACTTTAGCCACAGTAGTCAGTGGAGGCAACCAGCTGGGCGCCACTGAAATGGGTTGTTATGAATAAAACTTGCTAGAAAATATTTGTCTCTTCAATATATTCCATCCTTCAGGTCGGAACATGTCTGATACACTTTATTGGAGGCAGCTGAATATTTTGCTAATGTTTTCCCAAATAAACTGTCAAGCTGCAACGAATGAGAGAGAAAGAAAAAGCAGCATAACATCACCTCAGATTGTAAGGCCTGATAAAGGAATGAGTGACACTGCAGTCTGACTTTTGACATGTGATTTTAAGTATTCTTGCACATTCATTTGAAGTATCAAGATGTAAGCTGCAAAATTATACTCAAGAAGCTAATCAACCATAACATCCTGCAGATAAGGGTAATCCACAAACATCCCTCTAAAGAACCAGAACAAACCTGCAAAACCTACAGCACTTATGATCTTTTGGACAGCAACATGCATTAGGATCCACCTGAAGAGCGTTATTCATTTTTTTGGTTAAATTAACCTTTATTTGACCAGGAAAGAAATCGATTGAGATTTGGAACGTCTTTTACAAGGATGTCCTGGCAAAGAAGCTAGTGGATAGTGTTATCATGATCTACAAGTACACTCTATAGAGAATAATAACCCCTTATTAAACTATACATCTATGTAAATTACATATTTATGCATTGAAATTATTCAGTCTTATCAAATAAAATTTGTTATTTTTTTCTCACATTGATCAAAATTAAACAGTCTGAAGAGTTCAATTTATGTGGTTACACTTCACAATAACCATCAAAACCATAATTTGAGAATGATAAAGAGACCATTTATTAATGATTTCAAAAGAGATTATTAATGCATGTAATCTGAACTATTTACAAGTGGTAAAAAGATACTTTGTTGAAAAGTTAAATTAAAATAAAAGGCTAGATTAAATCCACTTAAGTTAAGATTGAGGCTAAAGGGAAATAGTCAGAATAGGGTTAGACAAGAAGCCCTTAGGGTTAGGGCTAAACCAACATGGCGGGGCAATATGATCTATTTACCTTTAATACATGGTGTAGATACAGTTTATAAATTATTATCAACCGTTACTAAACTACTTGTTAATCATTAATAATTAGTCTCCTTACCATTTAGAAATGAAGGTTTTGATGAAACTACAACTGTGACATCCATCAGTGGTGAGTCTAGAAATTATTTATTACAGAACGATTCCAAAATTTATGTGATTGAGTTTTTTATTTAAAAAATAAGAGAAAAAATTGTTTTAGTGAATCAACAAAACACTTTACAAGCAAATACATGGTTGAAAAACTGGAATTCTAAGAAAAAAAAATCATTCTGAATGAATACAGACACTAAAACTAACTTCACATTTCAAATGAATCTTAAACTGATCCTGATGATTTTCACAGACTTTTTAAAAGGTTACAATAAAAAAAAACATTAAATTGTAGGAAATAAAAAAAGGTGAAATCATTTGACTGCACAAGAGAATGCTGCAAACTGCAAAAAATGTAAAAGCATTTTTTTATTCATATATGTGATCAACACATAAACCAATACATAGCTCCCATGTGACCTCATATATTGACTGTTATTAACCACCACAGCAAAGTTTATTTACTCAGGATTATTTATCTCATTTTTTTTACCTTTTACAGGGCTTGCGGTTTTTGCTTCATGTGGGGTGAAAAGAATGTTTCAGTCAAGCAGTTGGTTTGGCAAAGCACAATTTTTCTCTTCATCTCAAAAATCAGAAAAAAGGAAGGACCCCAAATGCAGGAGTGCTGAACATTGGCGACTGTGGCATTAATAGCAAGATTTAGCCATTAAAAACAGCAAAAATCTGCTCTGATCGCTTTCATGTCAGTGTTATAAAAAAGTAGTTTGCAAGTATATCAGTCCTTTTATCAAACAGTGTCAGCCTTTGAGTTAATATGGCACTAGTAGCTCGTTTTTTCAGACAGTAGGCTGACAGAAAAGGGGGTATGAGAAAGGAGGAGAGACATGCCGGAAAGGACCTTGAGCGAGATTCAAACCTGGGTTACCCACGTCAAGGACTAAGTGCTAACCACTGCGCCACCTGCACGTCCAACAGTGTCAGCTTTTAACTATGTGTATCCTGTTTTTGTAAGCTTAGAGAAACATGCAGACCTGTACATATACGTTATGGTTATGACTTAGTCTGTCAGTAATAACCTTGTTAGTAACATGAAGAGTTTAGACCTTCTTTTTAAAGCTATTTAATCATTGGTTGTATGCGTCTGTAGATTCCATTGTTCACTCTTTACTAATTAGCTGATATGGTAAGATACAAAAGATAATTTGACATTTTTTGTTATTTGTCTTGTTGACCCATAAAGGAGTAATTCTGTTGTTCAGTTGTTCAAACTCATGTTCAGTTTTTTTTTTTTTTTTTTGCTGGTTTTAATTCATTCCTGCAATCATTTTGATTCAAAATCTGATCTTTGTCTGATGATAATGACTGACATCCTGATTAAAATTAATATTTTAATAAGCTCAACTGTACATACATTTGAAGAAAAACAACCTTTGGTCTCACAAAACCAATATGTGTCAATGTAATTACTTTAGTTATATACAATTATCCGGAGCAGTGACTGGCTCCATGGCCATAAAGACAACTGATCTCTGAGCAGTAAAGAATATAATAGCTATGAGCTCTCAGCAACAAAGATGAAGACTAAAGAAACTGAAAGTAAAGCATGTATTCTAACCATCTGGACATAATATAAGTTAGTGATTTTTAGGTTTAATGAACTCAGCAGATGAACCTTCAAAAAGCCAAATCCCAGCATGTAGAGGCTGAGTAAACGTGGTCTGGACTCTGCGAAGGAGAGTCATGGTTTTAGAGACGCTGTAGAAAGACAGAATACCTGCTCTGTGATCCAGATACACTCCTAGTGTAGAGGAAACTGGACCTGGTACTGTAGTAGGGAGTTTGTTGCGATAAAATGCACAACAGTTTTTGTAACAATATAATGACCAGGATTTATCGTTGTATAAAAACAAACATTTCTCTGACTTTCCATCTTTCCTGATATTCGGGTATGAAACAGCTACAACAACTCCTCCCCTCCATTTCACTTCCCAGTAACAACGTCCAGTCAGAGCCTCTCTACTCAGAACTTGATTGTAACTAATGAATCTGTCTGGATGATTAGAATAGGACTGTTGTTCTGTAGTTGTTGTTACCTTTTTGTTTCCGTCAGACAATAGCAAATATCTGTTTACTGTGTTTGGATCAAGAGTGATTTCTTGGGAATATTTTAAAAACCCAGCTCTTCTCTTTGGTTCTGGTTCTGACAGTAAAACGTCCTCATCCGTAAGTTTAAGAGAAATGTTTGTCCATGTGTCTCTCAGGATGTCCTGTAGTACATCTCTGAGCTCTAACACAGCTGCTGTCACATCCACAAAGTATCTCAGAGGACGACTGTTGATGCTGGATGAGTGTTTAGACTCACTGAGTGCTGACAGTGAGGAGTAGTTCTGGAGGAACTGGTTTGGATCCTCTGTGTTTGAGAGCTGCTCCAGTTCAGCATCTTTCCTCTTCAGCTCACTGATCTCCTGCTCCAGCTTCTTCTGAAGATCTTTGACTCGACTCACTTCAGTTTCCTGCTGGGATCTGATCTGCTGAGTCGTATCATATCTTCTTCTTCGGAGGAGACGGATCATCTCAGTGAAGATATTCTCATTGTCCTCCACTGCTTTGTCAGCAGAGACATTCATGGTCTCCACCTCCTGTTGAAGCAGCTTCAATTCTTTGTCTTGATCCTTTATTCTCTGCTGGATTTGTTGTCGACTCTCCTGCAGCTTCTTCTGCTTCTCAGTCCTTTCTTCTGCAACTGGGACTGTTTCATGGTCTTTATGTTCATTGAATAAGCAGAGATAACAGATAAACTGCTGATCAGTACGACAGAAGATCTTCTTTATCTCATTGTTACAGGAGCAGACGCTCTCCTGGAGATTCCTGGAGGGGTCCACCAGCTTGTGCTTCTCTAAATCAGGTGACTCGTAATGAGGCTGAAGATGTTTCTGACAGCAGGAGATTAAACAGACCAGACAGGACTTGACAGCTTTCCTTTTCCTCCCAGTGCAGACATCACAGGCCACATCTTCAGGTCCAGCATAGCAGTGATCATCTGGAGCAGCTTGGAGTCCAGTATTCTTTAGATCTTCCATTAAAGCAGCTAACATTATGTTTTTTTCCAGGAAAGGCCTCAGTTTGAACTCTTTCCTGCACCGAGGGCAGCTGTAGACTCCCTTCTGATTTTCTCTATCCCAATGATCTTTAATACAGTTCATACAGTAGCTGTGTTCACAGGGAATAGTCACTGGATTCTTCAGTAGATGCAAACAGATGAAACAAGACAGTTTACCTCGGTCTACTTGAACCTCTACTTTCTGCTCCATTTCAAGGACTGTATGACTTTCTCTGCCGTTCAACAGAAACTGTTTTGAGTTCAGGTGTAGCTAGCAGGTTTCTTTAGAAACCTCTGTGGCTCCACCCATTAACCAGAGAGGGAGGGAACAATGAAACACTTCCAGCTGAACAACACTACCTGCTAATCCTTAAATGTGTTTTTGAATTTGATTTTAAAGGTAAGTTTCAAAGTTTAAAAGGGTTTCTTCGCTCAGTTTTGAAGAAATGTGCTTAATTACAAACATACATACAGACAGAGAGACAGACAGGCAGGCAGACAGGCAGGCAGACATTATTTCGACTTTAGATCAGACTAAGAACTCAAGTCCTTGAGTTCTGAAGCTCTGTAACTTTTAGATGTGATCTCAGCAAAACACCTGATCAAACGAATGAATTATACCCCCCCCCCCCAGTTTCCAGTAAAGTCCATAGTTCCACAGTCCTGGAAAAAGGCTGCATATTTGATAGAGTGTTAAAGTAATGAAGCAACTGTCAACTAACAGACAACTTCCCACAAATAATTGGCACAAGTCTAGACAGGTGTGTTAGAAGCACCTGAGGCAGCAATAGATCATAACTGGCGAATTTCTGTCTGACTCACCTTTCTGTTTCTTCTTTTCCACTGTTTCCTTTCACTGAAAAAGTTAAACATGGATTTCAGAGACCTGACTTTAGTAGCGGTTGAGGAAGTTGAAATTAATCTTCTAATAATAAGTATAAAATCCCAAACTGCTGATGTATCATAACTCCATCAAATCACCTGAATCACCTGACAAACAACAAATGATAACTAAAGAAAGTTAATTTTTAAAACAAATTTACATCACCTACAGTGACACACTAAATAAATCATTTCATTCAAACAAGATGTTTGTTGATTGATTTTCAAGGTTTTCTAATAGTAGCTGGAACCTGCTTCCATTTCAAGCATTGGCTCAGCGAAGACAAATGATCTGGCTGTTGAAGAGTGGGACCAACCCGGAATGGCTGAATGCAGGCAGAAAATCCTTATGATAATGAAAAAATCCCATGAAAACCCCATGGAGTTTGGAATGGCTCTAATGGCTCTAAGATTGGTTTTGATCTTGTGCAGCTTCATGCACTCCGGTATCCGTGTGTGGCATTGAGTTTTTTGTTTGTCTGGTTTCACAGGCTTGGGTGAATGTTCTGTCAACCAGCAGTTGATGTTTGGCTCCTCTGTTGTCTTTCCCAATGCCTTTCTGTGCCTCTGCTATGTGTTAATCCATGTGCCCACTTATCTTTGCCACCATTATTCCACAATGCCATGATAGGGAGCTTCCATTTTATGGAGAGACAGGTTATTGGCTGGTTGTTGGTTAGAGAGGGCCGGGTTGAAGGAGAACACTCAAGCACTGATCATGGCAGCACAGGAGCAGCAGATCTATCATACCAGGCAAGATCCCAGGTACAGGCTCACAAAATGTTGTGAGGTACTGGCAGGCTAAGAATACATTAAAAAGTCATAACGAAGTGGCTGGTGCTCTGTACAGAAATAGGTATGGAGAATACAAACTGGAAACCCCCAGGTCAAAATGGGGGCTTCCTCGCAAGATGGTGGAGAATGCAGAGCTAAGATACTGGGACTTCTAGATACAAGCAGACAAAATGGTTGTAGTCAACCAACCGAAAGAGTGAATTGTGTAAGCAGCAGAGGACAGCTGTAGTGATCAATGTGGCCATCCCAAATGATGGAAGCATCAGGAAAAAGACAGCATGAGAAACTGGAGAAATATCAAAGGCTCAGGGAAGAACTAGAGACAATCTGGAAGGTGAAGGCAACTGTAGTGTCTGTGGTCATTGAAGCACCTAGGGCTGTACCCCTTGAGGGGTGGGTGAGAGAGTATATAAAAAATATGTATAAATATATATATGTGAATTAATGAGAGCGACTCCCCTCAGACGTAACATTCTGCAATGGAATTTAAAAAATGGTTTGGCTCTTATTCAACTTTCTCTGTTGCCTGGTTGCCTAAGGCACACCGATTCTCAGCTAAAGATGCATAAGTAGCGACCAAATCCCTCCGGGGAAGAATCTGGGCTCGCTTGACTGAGTCAGACTGAACCTGTCTGTGATTTAGAAAGCTGAATGCAGTGTCCTTTCCTGCGATTCAAACTGAATTGAATGCAATGTTTTGTGAACCCGCCTGCTGAAGCCGGGAGAATAAACTACACAGTTCTGACTGACCCACATAACAGCCTGGTCCAGTTGTTTTCCAGAGGAGCGCCGAGAAGCTGCTGAGCCAAACTGTGAGGCCTCCGGACCATGCCGTAGCAGTTCCGCCGCCTTCCCAAGCCAGAGAGTTGCCTGTGGATGAACTGCCTAGACTGAGGACTGGGTCTCTGAACCAAAAGAAGCCAAGCCGAAGTAAGCCGAAGAGCCATCCCTTTCCATTGAGCCAACAGTATCATTCATCCTTCCCCTCTTTGTTTCTGATGCTTAACAATTTCTCTGCTTGGGTGGAAAATTAGGTAAAATAGATATTTTTGCATGTATTTGTGTTTTACCTGAAATAAACTTTCAGATTTCAACTTTTGATGGTGTTGAAGCAAAAGAAACCAGCTGAATGCTGCAGTGGACTGGCTAGCATCTTTAGCTCCAAGCTACATGATGCTCGGCCACATTTGTAGCCAACGTTTTGAGCCTCTGTTGTGATAACAGAACCTCCTAAAACCAGCTAAGCTAACCCATTCTCTTTCAGCTTTATTACAATTCAGAGTCATTATTCATTTTTTACGGTAAAACCGAATGAAACTTTACTGTTTAATATCTCTGCACCAGGGTCTATTCATATCTACCTGCTGCTATTTTTAAAGGACACTTTAAACTCATAAGCTTTATAGCTTAAAATTTATAGTGCAGCTCTGCTTTTCTAAATATAGTTATATTAAAAAAAATACTCTCACTCTTTATTTAAAAAAAGACATTTCTTAGCAAACAGCATTTGGGCAATAAATGGTATGACAAGGAACAATGGAAAGTAGGTACGCTTGGCGGTTTGGCATCAAATTTAAGCACAAGTCCAGACAAGAAGTAAAAATTCCTGAAAGAGCTAGAGAATATAAACTGTTAGCATGAATCACCTCCCTGCTGCTTTTTTTTTGCTGTTTATGTTCCAGAAAGCCTAGCCAGCCCATATCTATAGTAACACAGAAATTAGATTGAACTGGAGCCGTTGACTCAGAAAGACGCTCAAAAGGATAAAAAATATATATTTCAGTGTAACTGATGGGAATCTATTACAACTAGGCTCAGTTTTTGCTTTTAATAACTAAATCTTGCTCATTACTGGTCTGAGATAGTCACACTTGATAATAAAAGTTATGAAATAGACGTAAAACTTAGAAGGACCAGAGCGATCCCTGGTTTCTCCCTTTATTTCATTGGGTAGATCTTAGAATTGAAGTCTCTGATTTTAAACTGTGTAGCTCTGTTCCTGTAAATATACTTACATAAAAAATGTTTCTCTTTCTGTTTATTTAAAAACAAGAAATTTTGTTATCACTTGCACACTAAATCATGTATCAAAGAGACAAGGTTTGCTTCACGTTTACGCACATGTCTCGACTAGAGGCAAAAATTTCTGAAACAACATGAGATCATAAACTGCTAGCGTGACTCAACTCTCTGCTTTTTCTTACCTGATAAGTTCAAAAAACTCTGGCCCAGCTCTACAATGACACATAAATTAGTTCAAACTGGAACCACCGTCTCATGTGTAAGGTGAGAAAATGCTACTGATGGGAATCTATTAAAACTGTGCTCAGGCTGTCTTTTTAGTAAATAAATCTTACTCATTATATTTACTGGTTTCCGAGGCCTCCATCCATTAATGCTCAGTCCTGAAAGGTTTTGGTGGTTATAGTGGGTGGCCTATCAGTCCTTTTGGACTGATAACTATGGATTAACCAATTAGCCCAAAATCCATGATAACTTTTGCACTTAGTATTTGCATCGCCTTCAAGTGCATGTTTAATAGTGATCAAAGTACTGCTGATTGGCTGATGTCTCAAAAGGCAGATATGGCCAGATGGATTATTCACAAAAAACCAACATCAGTTTTCCTTTCAATTTGGAAGCAATCTGACTTTAATGGTCCAAATTTTAAGAAGTACAGGCCAGTGGACATATACTCCAGGAAAGCATCTGCTCCGTTCTTTACCTTTTACATTTTCTTTTAATCATGTTAATTCATGTTATTTTTTTTTTCATTATATGTTTATTTTTGTTTGTCTACTTTGTTGCTTAAACAAATTCACCCTTAATACAGTCTACTAAATCTAAATTTAACATCCTCGTGAAGCAGCAAGCAGTACTTATTCCTTTTTTCCCCTGTTGATCTTCTTTGTTCAGTAATTAATACCAAAACTGGATATTTATTCTTTATACTTTACTTTATCTAATAATATTTTTCTTTTTCTTTTAACAGTGTAATGTCTGGCGATGTGGCAATAAGAATAATTATCTTGGTGCCAAACAGATCCCAACAGATTTTGCTTTCACAAGTGGAGCAGTAGGGCTATCGCCATAGTGTTCCGCTTGTTTTATGCATATAAACT
>JAUZNJ010033918.1:0-12949 GCA_034780135.1 Jordanella pulchra | reverse complement strand
TAATTATGTAAAGCACTTTGAAATGCCTTGATGCTGAAATGTGCTATATAAATAAAATTTGATTGATTGATTGATTTGACTTGAGGCAGAAACTTCTTACATTAATTTGTCAGTTACTAATGCCGATGTTGCTTCCAGCCATGTTCACGTGCAAAATAGGAACATCTAGGAGGTCATGTGAAGTAAAAGTTTGCTTTGTCAGAGCTTATTTGCAAAAACTGTTTCCATCTCCTGTTTTGTGCATCAACCCTTTTTTGCAAAAGCCATAAATTAACTCTAGCAAGCATTAAACCTTTTTTTTTACAACTTTAAGAGAGTTTTTTTTTTTTTTTTAGAATTTTGTTGTTCCATCAAGCTTTGATTAAACTGATAAATTTAAAATGGAGCTGGGGGCTAACTGCAGAACCAGATTGCTGCAAAGATAGACCCTCTGCAACGTTTCGCTCTGAGTTACAGGAGACTGTAAGATGCCAGGCTGGAGTTGTGGAGTATCTGTATCAAAGGGCAGTTCCCCTGCTGGATACTATACACAACGCAGCCCTTTACAAAACTGAGATCAGCAGAGGTTATAGGGTTGGCAAAATTTGTGTATACTAGCCGCTGTATAGGTCTGTTTATAGTAGCTGTGCTTCTTTCATCTAAAGTTATTTTAAAAATGCCAGACTAGAAAAAACTGAAAAGTCATTGGAATGGTAAATGTTTTCCTGGCTTAAAATACAAACTGTTCAGTTTGTAATGTATCTAAAATCAATAATCAATGTGAAAATGCAGAAATAAAAAAAAATCTTATGGGCCTGTAAATGAAAATAAACATAAAAAAATAATTAACCTCACAAACTTTCTAGAAAAAGAAACATTTAGTACAGATAGGGAGTGTATGCTGTTTCTGTGTGTTCTTTGCCACTTCCTCTACTTTTATTAGGTGCTTCTTTCACATCTGATCTCCGGTAAGGGAATCCGTAATATCATAAAATAATGAAAAGGACAGATGATTAATTAAAAAATTATAAAAGCTGACAAAAAGATGTAAAAAAGAACAAATGTCTTAAAAACTAAAACTTGCCAAAAAAGAACAAATACAAAAAACATCCTTGTGTGAAAAAAAATAGGTACATGGAAATGCATTTCATCTTACATCTTGGGGAAAGGCTTTCCAAGTATGTTTTGTTTTGGACTTAATTTTTGTTATTGTTTTTTTCTGGAGGAATTGGGACAAACAGAGTGATTCTTAGGTGGTCAGAAGAATTGCCCAGGAACTTTAAAAATAACACGTTACAAAAATAACACATAAAATACAGTTAAAATATGTTTCATGCTGCTGAGAGGAGAAGTTGTTTAGAAATATGGTTAAAGTTGTCCTTAAAAAGCACTTTATTTTGTTGCACTCTTGTATGAAGTAGAAAGCGAACCTCTGAATGTCAACTGGGGTTTAGCTCAGCTTGTTTTATTTCATCAACAGACCTTATTTATCAAACAGATAGGTTCGTTTGTTTGGGACTTGTTTCAGCCATCGAGTCAGGGTCTCATCTCCTGAAAGCCCACTGGTCAGCTAATGTTAAAAGTAAGTCAACTGCAGCTATGATTTTGCTGTTTTTAGAACAAAGACTCAATAAAGACGATTTGTAGGAAATATATTTTCTGACAGCAGTAATTTAGATTAAGCTGTAAGACTTAATTGCAGTTGTCATTGTAATGTACCTGGATGCACATTTTTGTTGTATTGTATAACAATTTTAACAATCTTGATAAAAATAATTAAATAAATCGCTTGAAAGGGAATGATAAATAAAGAAAACTGGGAATATGGAATTGGAGTTTTATGGATTTATTTTCATTCCTGTTTCAGGGGAGTCTGGCAGCAATATAGGCAAGATGATAACAAAATAAAGCAAACAAAAAGAACAAAAAAGCATTGCTGTCACAAGCAGTATAGCCAAGATATCAGAACAAGTAAAACATTTTGGAGGACTAAACAGACCCATAGAACAAATGATCATTTTTATTTACCTGACAGAGTGAAAAGTAATGAGTTACAGAACGTGACATATTAAAGTATTAGAAAAGCAGAAGATTTTTGACTTATATGTTTATCTTTTATATCTTTCCTTCTTTTAATCCCTTAAAGCGTTTACAAAGAAGTTCAGCATATATCTCCAGAATTCTAAAAATTTGCTCTTCTTACCCTTAAATTTATGTAGCGAAAAAAAAAAACTTGTTTCACACAAAAAAAAAAAAATAAATGCTTGACACAAAAAATGGTTTAAAGCATTAAAATGCAAGATTTTTTAAGGTGAAATTAAAAATAATATTTAACTTTTCATTTAAACTTTTAGGTAGGGTCTGAATGTTGCCATTTTACTGAACCACTACCTAATCTGTTTAATAATTTAATCTTTAACCACACATCCTGCATTATTCCTAATGTTTGAATTAGCTTCTCTGTTAACTATGAACTAATTGCTCTCTATTTTGGAATTTTGTCAAAGACATCACCTCTCATTATCAATGTAATTTTCAAAATAACACCCAAGAAAATATAATTCTTCACAAAGTACATATAATTGCTAATCATTTAACATTTTAGCATCATAATGGGAAGACTGTGCAACCTACATTTATGAACATCAACTAATCTAGGTCAGTAAGCTCTGAGCCTGATCTACTGGGGAGTTCTAGGAATATTGGGCCATGGGGTGATCAGTCCAGGGAGGCAGGTTGGAGAGTTTCTCCTCAGTGGCTTGTTTGATGGGCCATCCCCAGGCTTTGAAGAATCCAGACAGGTTCATGTTTGCAGCTTTGGAGAAAGTCTCAGCATAGAGGTTCATCTTTCCCTCGTTGTCTCTGGGAAAGTTGGTCATTTCATGATACTGAGCAAACACTTGCTTAAAGACAGCCCAGCCAAACTTTTCCTGGAGCTACAAAGAAGAAAACAGGATAATGCAGATTTGATCATAAAGGTCAAGGAACTTTTTTATTTTATTTTTATTTGTCGATGAATTGACTCCTTAGGACAGGAGGGGATAGAAAAAAAACCAAGGGATTTTCTAGGATCATTTATGTGAGTGATCCTGTTTCACCAAAAAGACATACACATTGTTTATCTATTAGTAAAATTACTAATTTACTTACCAATTGTACTCAATGCTACCACATTTTTATCAGAATGGACTGATTTCTGTTTTTCTAACCTGAAGGTATGTTTCCAGTGCAATCCACAGTGACCACTGGCTGAGATTCCTGCCTCCTTCAACGTACTTCTCTATGTTGTTCTTCCGAACTTTTGGTTTCAGGGATCTACAAACCTGGATGAAAGACATTCATTTCATCTCAGATGAAGGCAACAAACGTTCCCACTGTAAATAAGATAAACTTATGACTAATATGAGACTCCTGTTTATTGCAAAATATACATCAACTTTAAAGGCAATTTCTCACAAGAGAATTTTAGAATATTTAACTTAATCAAATTCTGAAGTGTTTTCTTTAACTTTATGTGGAAATCCTCATAGTTGTCTCAAGATAACTGTTGGGCTTTTCTGTAAAATGATTTGAAAGCCAATTTTTACCCAAATCTTTCTCTTCTGAGACTCCCCAATATTAACATGGCTCTGAATCATAGTAATCATATGAGATAATCATTCTTTTTGTATTGTGTTAAGAGTGTTCTAGTCAACCATGTTTACTGAATCTAAACTTACATTTGAATTTATTTGAGTTTTCCAGAGTGAAATTTGTTTGAATACGATCTGTTGTGCTTGCATGTGACCGTCAACCACACAAACCCTTCATAGCTATGTTTTTTTTTATCTTCATGTGTGTAGTTTCTTAGGTTTAAAAAAACTATCAACTAAATAATAAAGGTGTACTTTTTCAGTTCTCAGTGTTCCTTTTCCAAAGGGTGTCAGTATATCATCTTTAGAGATTCTCTCTGGGTCTCAGCCTTCATCAGAGCTTCTTAAGACTCCTGAGCTCTGGTCTAAAGTCTCCAAAGCACATTCATGCCTTCTTAGTCTTAAGTCTCCAGAGTTCATTCATAGTTTGAATCTGAAGCTCAACTTTATGACAAGGTTTGTCGTGGATTCCTGTACTGCCAACCTTTCTAAGTTCCCTTAGGTGAGAGTCACGGTACTGTTTCTATATAAAAGTGATGGAGCAGCTGTCTGAGCCAGAGAGGGAGGGAAAATTTCAGCTGCATATTTTCCTGACTCTACGTGTTGCACAGCAAGCCTTATGAACTTTACCGGGGTAGCTTAATAAACTTCAAAGAAACCGTGTCAATTGCCAAACCATTTAGTGGGAGTGGTGGCTGGGGGTACATTCCTAATACTGCAATGGCAAACGAGGGAAATAATAGGAGATTATTTTATGTAAATTAAATATCAAGACTAGGCAAGGCCATGAGGAAATCTCCTGGGTCTGCAGTCATTTGTGTTTATTTGGGAATATCTTCTTAAATCAACCTGAACTTTGGGTCAGTATTGTTTTTCTTGGTCTTAAGTAGGGTGTCTGGTATCCACCCAAAGCGGTGGGCAAAAGTCATGATATGCACCTGTTTTCCATGTAGCGTCTCACTTCCCTATAATGTTTAAGTTGCTGTTTTTTTTGTTTCTTTCACTGGTTCCTTCCTTATTTGCTGTAAGTTTTAATGATTATAATGCTGCTCTCCATACTGCATTCATGTTCCAGTCTGTGTCATCTTCAGCCTCACATTTCAAGACAGGAATAGATGTAATGAATAAATGTTTTAATACAGTGTTTTTGTTGGGCAAACCGTATTGAAATGACATCAGGACACAGAACTTATGTGTTAGTAGGACTTTAGAAAACAAAGCCTTTGTGGACAAGTTTATAAAGAAAAAAAGTAACCTCTGCTCTGTCGAGACCCAGCACCTCTTCATGGACGTACACTGACCACAGGTTACATGTGGCCTCTGTAGTGTGGGATCTGAACTCCCAGCGGTCTCTCTGTTGGTTGTGTCCTAGTTCATGAATTTCTCCCCACAGGCCTTTGGTCCGGGCACCATCTGGCTTGAACAGCTCAGCTCCTGCTGAAGGTTGCATCATGATGGGATAACCTGCATGCAAATAACCTGGGAAGAAAAAGCACCGGTCCGTTCTGGTTTAAATATCAGTAATATAAAAAGTATTTAACACTTTCCCACTTTCTTCAGTCAGCTGTTTCCGTAATGACAATAGTGTTGCTGTTTATTAGGTTCATGCCCTGGTTGAGGCAAAGATGCTTGGTTGAATTTTCTCCTAGCTTAACCCAACAACCTGCCTTTTAGATGTCGTTCCCACTTCGCTTTTAAAAACATTTTATGATTTCTTTGAGCCTGAGCTTTTTACCATTCTGAATTGCTCTCTTCAGACAGGTGCCTTCCCATCTGCCCTTAAAATGACGGTGGTGAGGCCCCTTCTGAAGAAGAGTCATTTAGATTCAAACATTCTTGATAATTACAGACCTGTATGAAACTTACCTTTTCTTTTTAGCAAAATCAAGGAAAAAAACTGTTTTTGAACAAAGAAAACATTTTATAAAGATGAGACACTGTGTTGATTTTCACAGCTACGCAGATGATACACAGCTTTATATTGCTGTGTCTCCTGATGACTTGGAGCCCATTAACGTACTTTTAAATTGCATTGTAGACATAAAGTCATAGATGACAGAACTTCTTTCAGCTTAACCAGGACAAACCGGAGGTTTTAATCATTGGTCCTGAAGACAAGAGAGAGATCATTTCATGCAAACTGCAGAGTTTTAAAACACCTTGGTGCGTTCAGAACTTGGGTGTCCTTTTTGACTATGAGCTGGATTTTATTCCACACATAAAAATGTGACAAAAACTGGATTTTATCATCTTAAAAATATCACCATAGTCCTCAATTTCTCTCTCTGATGCATGCTTTAATTTGTAGTGGAATAGATTATTGTAATGCCCTACTCTCTGGTCTTCCTAAAAAGAGTCTATCTAGCTTACAACTACTCCAGAGTTCTGACGAGGACCAGGAGTCGAGAACACATGACTCCTGTTTTAAAATCGCTACATTGGCTCCCTGTGCGATTCAGTATTGATTTTAAGGTTGTTTTAGTGGTTTATAAATGTCCTAATGGTCTTTAAATCATGAGCCCTCGCGGACCCTGAGGTCCTCTGGTACCGGTCCCTTAGTTTTTCCTGTAGTCAGGACCAGAACGTATGGGCAGACATCGTTCCACAATAATGGTCCTTATCTTTGGAACAGCCTCCCTCAGAACCTCAGGGCTGCAGAGAAAGTTGATGTTTTTAAAAAGAGGCTCAAGACGCACCTTTTTAGCTTGGCTTTTACTTGAATTTTATCTATCTATCTAACCATCTATCTATTTATGTATTTATCTATTTTATTTAGTTGTTTATTTATATTCACTTGCTTACCTTTATCTATATATTTATTTTTGCTTTGCCTGTTTCTTGTCATCTTGTTTTATTCAATTTTTTTACTTTAGTTAACTCCTTTATGTCTACTTTTAGTCTTGCTGTTTTTTATTGTTTTTAAGGATACTTGATTTTATTTGTTTCTGTTACTTGTTTAGACATTTTTACACTATTTACTCCAGTGTTTCCTCATAGTGGTCCTCTAGGCTGGGGGCTCTGCCTGCTCAACCTGCAGGGTTGCTCCAATGGTGATCATCCCTGTATAGAGGGCCAGCGGTCCTGCACTAGTGCCCTGTAGTCGTGGGTTGGACCCTGGCTTTCCCTGATCTGAATGGTCGCTGTGGTAGCACCCCCTGTGGTTGTGGTGGGGGTTGCCTCTTGTGTGGACGGATCCCCAAGGTACCATGTCGTGACAAGAGCATGAAGCCAGTATTTTACTTTTATTTTCAGTGACGATATTAAAGGGTTAAAGTTCATGTACTGTTTGTGTGTCTGTGTGAGACTGTGAGAAAGGTATTTGTGCTTGTTCTCCTTTTAACTATGCATACCTTTTGTGTTATGGCTTGTGTTTAAACTGTTTTTACCTTGTAAAGCACACGGCGTTGCTGCAGGCAGGAAAAGCACTTTATAAATAAAGTTTGATTTGATTTCATTAATTCTACACCCAAATCTATTTTCATAATTTAATGTTTTGAGTCATAAAAGATGGCCAACTGCAGTGGTTTAGAAAAAGACTTTCCAAAAAGTCCCAAAGCTGATTTTAGCTGGAATGCATTTCACATGTTTTACTGCTACGATGAGGATCCGTTATGTAGCACAAGTAATAGGTAAAACTCTTTGTAAAACCTTGATATAAAGCATGGAGTTCTTATTTATTTTAGGGTAAGTTTAGAACAAATTTCTTTAAAATTACATATTTATTTTTCATACGGAAATATGTTTAGATTTCTTAAGTGACTTAGCTTGGATAGCCAGATGTACCCCCACTGAAATCTTTTTTGTCATCTCATTCTTAAATGTGTAAACACATTAAACAGATTTAGCTTTGTTTTATAATGCATTGCTTGTTTAAAGGGACCAGTGTCTGCCTACATAGAGCAGACAGTATCAGATAGGATAGTAGGTATTTGTTTTCATCTCTTTTACATCACTACAGTCCCAAAGTGATACTGAAGTATTACATCATGGGCTATTCAGCTACTGGATAGTTTTTTTCCCCACAGACATCCAATTTTTAATTTAGAACAGGCAAATGTAGAACTGTTTTCATGGACTCTAATCATAAATTTACCTTGTATGTCCTATTGGTTTGACCTTTTTTATTGTTATCTTATTAGCTAAGTCATATTAGTTTAAAATAAATTGTTGTTGAACACTGAAATTTTATGATTGACGGGACCTATGAAATAATTCTATTTTTCAAGTCGGAAAATTTGAAAGAAAAGCATCCGTACCTGCAGAAATCTGCACATCAACCACAAAGCGTTCTTTGGGGGTGAATTTTTGTGGAATGGCAGCCAGATCTGCAACAGCTTTCATGATGTCATTCCAGAGCTTTTCCACTTCCAGAGGACTCTCCAGTTCACGAATCCTGTTTGACGGTACGGTAAAGATGACGTTGTCGAACTCCATCTCTGCCCACGGTGCAGGGGCTTGCCGCAGAGAGGACCAATCAGCTGCTTTTGTTACCCCTAAGGTAACCCAGAATGAATTTGTGATAAATGTTCAAATAAAACAGATACAGGTAAAACAAGAGAAAATTACACCGTATCAACTGTGCATCTTCCATTATAGAAACAAGCAATCACTCTGAAAGGTTAGCTGCTCTAATGATCTAATTTCTATGTTTAGTTCTTTTATATTCAACCATAAATGAAGGCATCTGTTTTCTGGTTTGAATCCAAATTTCCTCAAATGCATTTATTTTTATCACAACCTAGTCTGCTGGATCAAGAATTTCCCCCCAGTCCTACTTTTGTATTTATGAAAACATAAATACTTTATCTGTAAATTACCTTTACAAACTTTAATTAGTTCTTAAATTGTGGTTAATTACGTGACATTCTGTGTTCTATTTGTTAGATTTCTGTCAAGAAGATGGTAATGAAATCATTTACCTATCTGGCAAGTGTTTGTAACCTGAATGGATTTCTGTTTCATTTGTGATGTTATTTCCTGACAATATATACAGTCAGTTATATGAATTATAAGACTCTTATCTCACAATGACATTGACTGAGAAGTCAGTTAGGATTATCAATATAATTTCTTTATCTAAGAGAAAATTTCTAGAGAATTATTGATAACCGTCTCCAAAGTAATTTACTTTTAATAACTATGCATGTTAGTTGTTAGGAAAAAAACTCAGCTTAGTTACAATCCTGAGGGGAGTAGTTCTATGTGGCAGCAGTTGGAGGAGGAAAGTCATCTCAGTACCTAGATGTATCCACCATGTTTCGTAGACCTGAATTTAGTACATCTTTAATACAAATGTGTTGGTCAACCAGAATTTGCTTTGTTTTAAGGAGCAGAGGAGAAAGGATGATAACCTCTGCAGAATAACTGGTAACAAAAATGAGATTCGCTGATTTCTTGATTAGAATGTTAAAAATAAAATTGATCTTTAACCAGCATGATGTGTTGCAACTGGAATAAAATAGTCTGAATCTGTAAGGTTATCAAGAAACCAGTGGATGTGCTATAAAACAAACATCAGAAGGCTTAGTGCACATCGTATTTATTAGATTACCAAAAGATCCCATCATAGAGCATGTGCAGATGGTGACTCACTCACCAGACTTGTAATACGGAGCAGACACAGCCTCCTGTACCACGATTTCTTCCTCCTCCACCTTAACATGATGTGGAGCCATCAGGTAGATGAGCCCCCCCCACAGGTTCCATACCTTCATCCTCTCTGATGTTACAGAGAACCTCCTGATAACGTATGGTGCTCTCACTAAGACCTCTTTCTTCAGGTGATCACTTTGGCAGCCAATCTGGATCTTTGGATAAAACAGATCAATTGATAAAGGGTTAAATACCTGCAAAGGCTGTTGCTGTAATGTTAGATTTTATTTTAATTTAGATACGCTGTGATATAGCAGAATGTTTAGGGTAAAGACGGTAATGGTTTGAGTTTACTGTATGTACGCTACCCTCCATTTCTTGTTAACAAACTTCAGTGGTAAAATAATCTCTGTCTTCATGCCAGGAGAGAGGTAGAGGCCTGTACTGATCCACTCTTGGTTGGCTGTCACACAAACAAAAACGTCCATGTAAAGCTCATACTTACAAAACAAGCCAATAAGCAATTATTGTTTGTTAAAATTTTAAATTATATAAGTATTATCTGGTATAAAAATAAGTCTTATAAAGTTTGATCTGACCTCCTGTTTGGGCAGTGATCTTGATCCGTTGATTCTTGACTACAGGTAGCGGTGGGTTATCTTTGATGATGTAGGGCAGAAGCTCCTCCTGGTTCAGGGAAGCTTCATACAGATCTGTGACCAGCCTGATGAGCATGTGCTCTATGGGAGTCTTCACAGGGTTCTGGTTACTCACCTTGAAATAAAGAACAATTACACTTGAGACAGTTTTTAAACGGTAGCATACACTCCTCCTGAATTGGCATGAAACTCCAGTGGACAGTCATTTGCAATGAGTCTTTAAATCTACAGCAATTCTTGATACCAGTCATACATGTTGCTAAGGTGAAAATGAAAGTTTCCCTTTATGAGAGTAGAACCAGCCTCATTAGGCAGCATCATTCAACCCATCATCTAAAAATAGATCGATTTGTTTTGTAATCTACAAATCATCTTTTTATGGAAGAGTATCAAGGTGTTACCATTTAAAGAAACCCAAAAGATGTCAGCTTTAAAGTTTAGCTATGTAGGGAAACACAAGAAAATAAAAACTGTATTCAGGCTCCCCACCCACCCTCAGCTTCCTTTGTCAAGTGTTTCAAGTGTTTGTTCCATATTGAAATCGCCTTCTTTATACAGGAGCTGCTATAAATGACACTTAGTATCATTAAAAGTTAATTTAAGCAGACTGCTGTTCAAACTTTGTGAGCTAGCAATTATTACTTGTAAAAAAAAAAACAAAAAAATGTCATTATGTTTGAATAACTGACATATTTAAAATGTAGATTACCATTGCAAAAACTTAACCAAACACAACCTAAACAAAAGGAAATTAACGTGACTCACCTGTGAAATGCGCCCTTTTTTCAAGATGTCAGTCAAAAGGGAAATAATTTCTAAGTAGGAGAAGCGTTCGTAAGCATTCATGGATAAGAACACGGCACAATCGTTTCCCAGCTTCTTAAGGTGCCCTTCATCTTGCTTGGACAGTTCTCCTCCCTCTAAAACATGACCAGCAAGGCGATGGAGAAGATCACGAAAGTGAGATTGCTTGACCTGGCTTGGATCCGGAGCTTTGTAGACCCCTTTCTTTATTGTGTTTCTCAGCAAGCTCAAGCCCATTTTGTTCAAGATCTTGTTTCCTGAAAGAATGAATATTGTACAAAATTAAATTCATTGACTGAGAAATTTAGACTTTCTTTTTGGGGTTCACAACTTTTACTGTCCAAAAAGAATGTCATGCTACAGTCCACCGAGACAGGTCAAGCACTGGGTCCAAGCTGAAAACAGTCCCTGAAGATAAAGCCTGCCTCCCTGAGTTTAGACCGCCCACAAGCTCCTGATTGAATTTTTGCTTTTTCTTGTGTGATTTGCTGTCTTAGCTGTCACTCCTGAGAAGTTTAATGTACAAGCATCTAATGCGCTGCAGAATCTGGTCTGTGATGGGATGGTCATGGAGCCCAAATCGCTAACATAATTAGAACTGTAGGGTCGCAAGTCTATTTCTCCACTTACTGTTACAGTTTTTGAGAAGCACACTGTTGGGTTGCCGTGTTTTTTGTTTGGCTTTTGTTTATTTTCTTTGGACACAAGGTGGAGCCCGAGGCTGTTACTGGAGCGGCACTTTCTGCACCCCTCTCATCGATCATCTCATCAAGAGGAGAATAAAAAAAGCTGACTTTAGGTACTTTCGGAACGTTATTATTTATATATATATATATATATAAAAACATAATATATCAATGTGATTATATACATCCAAACTCATAATAATTGTAAAACAGTGTTTTAATCTACAACCACATTATAAAATTGAAATGTTGCACCCCAAATCATCCAATCATTCTTGTCATTTTGTCAGGAGAGAGAGGAGAGAGATAGATGAATGAACGTTGGAGGGAGCAGATTGTTTACCTTGTATATATAAATGTGAAAATGGTGATACTGAGTTAAGAGTAAAGTTAACTAAAACATAGAATTGAGTGAATTGAGTAACGCATAGAATTGAGTGCTACATGCTTAAAAAACAGTCAAACCGAAAAAGGGAGAAAACACACTGAACTGATATATAACAAGTTTTTTCAGCTTCAGTCTGCCGCTTGTGTTTGAAGTCAGAAACTTCACCGTATTTCATTGGTTTCAAACATATCTGTATTATTCATCTGACAATTCATCTCTTGCAAGGTAACGTCACCCTTACCTTAGTACAAGGTTGGGGTACTCTACCCACCTTTGTGTCTTTCTCCCTGTCTTTATTCATAAGCATTATGTTTAACTTTGGAATAAAAATTTAGTAAATGTGATTTTATACCTGAGAAGTCTTGCATTGGGTTTTGACCAATGTGTGTTGATGCCCAATGCCAGGCATGTCCACCAATCACCAGGCCTCCTCCTTCAACCACAAAGTTTTGGATCATCTCAGCCCCAGTTTTACCGTATGCTTTGCACACAAACACACTCAGCTCCTGGTTTAACTGTGTAGTTTTACATGTGAACCCTAAGTAGGGTAAAGGTTTAACGCCTGGCTCAAATCCAACAACTCCTTTTCTGCCTTGGTCCAACCAACCAAAAGCATTCTTCCAGAATGATGCCAGTTTCTAGTAGAAAAGAATAGTTCGTTTAAGACAGAGACTCATAGTTTTGCGATGGTTCATCAATTAATCAGTGGAATTTAAAAACTATACATTATACTGTATGTCTGTAGATTCATAGCATGCCACCACTGGTGTGAGAATGTGTGTGTGTGGATGATTGAATGAATGTAGTACAAAGTGAAATTAGGAAATTTTTAATTTTCTTTTCACTGCACCTCATACTGCAGAAACACCTCATGTGTCACTAAAATGATCCGTCCTCGTCCATAGTAGGATCCTGCCAGGAATGGCTCTCCATAATCAGTGGTGCAGATGGAAAAGGAGAGAGGACCATGGACCAGAGCTGCAGAGGCAAATCCATCTCCCTTGATGTCAAAATCTGAAACCCCTTGTATCAAAAACTCCAGGTCTTTTGTGAAATCCATCCCACTTCTGTGTGCAAGAAGCAAATCAAGCTAAACATAAGCATCACATCTTAAAAATATATTAAATTAGTTTACACTTACTTCACAGCTTTCCAGGAGGTTGGGATCTCAGGGCAAATTGGCAGCTTTTCTGCCGTTCCAGTCTGAGC
>JAUZNJ010033917.1:0-12949 GCA_034780135.1 Jordanella pulchra | reverse complement strand
CAAAACTAAAACAAGCCAAACCTGCCAGCTGTAGTTTCTTCAGCTCCTGATTTTTTACTTCTTCAGTCCATATGTCCTGCACAGTGACAGCATGTGAATATTATTTTTCTGTTAATGCAGTGGTCGTTGATTATCCAAAGGATTTGTTTAAACAATATACATTTGGGATTTTTTATGTGAATAAATTTAACAGACAACAAAAGCAGCTGGATACTTCCAATACAGGACTTTACAAAATACAAGTACACAGAAAAGATTCTCACCAGGGAGGATTTATTTGTACTCTCCTCTTCTTTCCCAGGTGATTTCTCTTTACTGACGCTCTTAGACAAGTTCTGAGCCTGGCCTTGCCCAGAGGTATCTGAACCCTGCTGAGCCTTTAACTCTGCACAACCCAGAAGTACCTCAAAAAAATCCAGGAACACAATCTACAACAGAGATAAGCACAAACCACTGGTAAAATCTGCTTGACAGAGAAGTAAAATAAATCAGAAGCTCTGCTCAAATTAAACTGGAGACTTAAACCTCCAGCTCAACACGTGGAGACTGGTTGGAGCAGCCAGTGTTCTCTGCAGAGATGAGCTCTAGTAATCTTGTTGTGGTCAGCTGGTGATCAAACAACCTGAGATCCTAGGGTGGTGAAAATACATTCATTAATGCAGTGCTTTAAATGTCTTAGTGACATTTTAGCATAGGTATGGAGTGAATCTTGTTCCATTATTGTCACAAAGAAAGAACACATTTTTTAAATTGAAATTTGAAAAAAAAAAAATCATTTTGGAAAAACAAATCAACTGCCCTGAGAGACCGTTTTATCAGATTTCATCATAATTTTTTTTTCCTTTGGCTAATAATTTATCATATTTTATTTCAAATTTTATTTGTAATTTTTATTTATTTATTCATTAATTTTACAGATTTTACTTGTTCAAATGTAAAGTTTTTTTTGTTTAATTTTTGTTTTTCAAATTGAGTTTTACCAATTGCATTCTTTTCAAATTGTGTTTTACAGATCATATTCTCTTCATGTGAAGCAAAAATATAAACACTGACTCGTGAAAACTATGACCAATAAACTTGTTATTTCTAACGCCCATAAAGACCAATAGAAATGCTCTCCTCACTCCAGAGAGAAGCCGGCCCCAGAAGTGAAGATAATAGGATTTGTAAAATGCAAAATGAAAAGAAAGCAATTTTCTAAAACTCAATTTGAAAAACATAAATTGAAAAACATAAAATCTGAAAATAAAAAAAACTATACAATCATTGTTTTTTAAATAAAAACTGCATTTAGAAAAAACATTGAAAGAACAAATTCTGCGATAAGAGCAAATTTCCTCTCAAAACCTTTTTTGGATTAAAACAATTTTCCTAAATTTAGACACATAAAATCTGATAAAAATGTAAAATTTAAATGTGAAAAAATAAAATATGGAAAATACATTTGAAAAAACAAAATCGGGAAAACAAAATTGCTCTCAAAACCTTTTTATGATTAAAAAGTTGTTGTTTTTTTTTTACTGTTTTATTTTTGGATTGCCTTTTTTGAAATTTCATTTGAAAAAATATGTGTTTTTTTATTTCTGCTAACAAAAGATGCACTTTTTTAAGATCAATAATTGAAATTCACTCCATTCATGGGGGCAGAGCCAGGCCCTAGCCAATTATTACACACCCCTTTGGCCACCCTGACCAGATGATTTGTTGCTACCATGTGGACAAATTCCCTGGCTCTGCAACAAGCAGAGTGTCTCTTGACTAATTTATAATTTTAATTGTTAGAATTTTAACTATAAACTGACAGTAAAAATACACCAGTTAATTATTAACTCCATTATACTAACACTTAGGATGACAAGCACAGAATACAGGCTCTTTCCAGAACTAGTTTTGTTTTATTGAGGAGAAAGGAAAAGTATGTCTCTGCAAGTCATCTAGGAATCTTTTATATAATTGATGATAAAGAACAAATTGAACTGGGGCTGAACAATTTTGCTAAAATTAGAACCAACATTTATTTTCAACCAATATTTCAATTTTAGTTAGATTTTTATTTGCAATCCCATTTCCTTTTAATTTACCCACTCCATTGGGTATATCCATGAACCTAAGAATTAAGTTCAACCAACCACGGTTGCCCTTCAGATGTAACCACCCCTCTCACTAGATAAGACAGCCAAACTTTGATCAGAACACAAAGGTTATAATGTGATTTATGAATTGTGCGTTTCAAATCTACACTTTTCAAATTGGATTTCTGATTGCAATATTGAAATGAAAAATTAGTTAGTTAATATTTTATGGCTAAACAAATGTAATAATAAATATCTTTAGAAGTATAACAAAACGTTCTAAAATATGTTGTTTTGTTTTTTTTTACATATTTTGTAGCTTTGTTAGCTTGCAAAGAGGCTCCCCTGCCAGGAGGTAATGCTGTAATGTTTGGGAACCCCTGATTTAGATCACAGCATGCTTATTTGTAAGAATGGCCCAGTCAAAGTAAAGAACTAAATCTTATAAATCTGAGGCAAGACTTAATATCTGATAGTAACAGAAGCTCTCCGTCCAAGCTAAGCACGGGGTACGATGAGCTGACATAAAAAGACATGGCACCATCTACTGGCAGCACCACTGAACTACCAGAAAGGCAGACGTTGGCTATTGAAGCAGCTACTAAATAAATCCTGACCGTAATATAATGATATCTTAAGGAAAAACGACAGCTCAGAGGAAAGGGCTTAAAAGCATTGCTAACTACTATTAGAACTATTAGCAAGGATACATGATCATGTGTCGATCAACTTCACAGCGTCATCAGAATGCTTCCCGAGCCTTAGCTCCAGCATTAATGTACTCCAACAGTCAGTTAATGCAACTGGAGTTTCATTCTGCTTGGAATCAGACATCTTCATCAACCTTTTTCACACTTGATGCTGGACTTTTTTTTCCCCAACTACTCCACAGGGAGTTCCACATGCACATGATGTTATGGAAAATATACACAGAAAGGCTATATTTAAAAACAAAATAAGCAAAACCAAAGCCTAAAAAATGTAGCAGGGAATTAACAACTTGTGATTTTTCCAAGTCGACTATATTTAACAGGAAAAGTTGAAATCAAGACTATGAGTCGTTTTATGACGTCATGGTGGTTGAAAATAACTGACAATACGTCTTGCTACAACAATGGGCTTAGTTCTACCAAGTAAGTGCAATGATGGGAGTTTTGAGTGGTCAACATGGGAGTCGACTCGGCTTTCTGATATGTTTTCTGTATAAATTTCAAAAATGTCAGACAATATGACTCCATACCTTTAAACAGAATTACTAACCTTTGTCAAACAGAATGATACAAATGTTTTGAATGTTCCAAACCGAAATCAAATTAGGAGAATGAAGTGAAAAAGAAGAAGGATGTGTATGGCATGTGGATGTGGTACCTTGAACATCCACAGCAGCTTTCTGAAGGTCATGGGTTTGATGTCTCTGGGGGCTGAGTAGATCCTGCAGAAGTTCTCAAAAATTTCCCAGCACCTGTTTGAGTATTTCAGAGCTTCCACTGTTAGTTCTGGCTGCCGAAACAGGAAGCCTGCATTAAAACAGATGTAGTCAATTCAGATCCAAATGATGTAATATGACAGAGTAAACACGAACGACTACACTGCAAAATTATTAATGGGTCAAAAATATGCTATCACAGGGATATCCGTTCAGAGGTACTTAACTAATGTGTTTTCAATCAATGAAATTACAAATTTATTTATTATTGTCTCACTGAAAGATTTAAAATGTACAATAAATTTTAATTCAATACCTAAATAAATAAAAATACAAGTAAATACTCAGTAAATTGTATAAATGTTGGTATTTTTCTACTACTTATGGTCACAAAAGTATAGAGACATTTAATTTAAAAAAATAAATACTATAACTACATTATTATTAAATAATCCAGAATATAAATACATTTACTCATCAAAGAAAAAAAGTTTATAAAAAAGATATGTATTGAAAATTATGACTAAACTGAGGCATCAAAAGATAAAAATGTTGCTCTCATATTTGAATGTAAGAACAAAAAATGTAAAAGAAACCTAGCTTCAAAAGCTTCAAAAAATAAGAGTAGGACAAAACAAAAGACCTTTTTGTAATAAAAAAATTAATAATTACATTTAAAACAAAATACATGTTGAAATAAATATGTTTTAAACCAAAATAAATTGATACATTTTTTAAAATAAAAAATACGTCTCAAAATAGATAATTATATAACAAGAAAGAAAAAAATCTTGAAGATATTAATGACTAAACAAATGACAAAATAAGCTAAAATATATATAGTTTTGTGTATTTTGTGGTATTTTATGGGTAAATTTTATATACTTGATGGAATAATTGTAAATCATTTTCTTACACCAGTATCTTTTGTTTATTTTAGTTGAAATAAAATCGTTCTCTATATAAATGTGTTCATAATGTTATCTATTCCAGTTATTAAAAAAACGCATACATATATAGCCTACCCCAAACATGCATAGTAATTGTTTCTTGTTAGTTTTTTGCTCCTCTCTGACTTCCTATTTTCCTTTGCCCAGTAAATGTTACTGTGTAATTGCCAATGTGTTTATCAATAAAATAAATTCAGTACCTTTTACATTCATCGCATTTGGAAGGACATCGTCCGTCAACATTCTGGATAAACAATCTGCCAAACGGTGCTTTTTTGACCTGTAGATGGAACAGACGGTTTTTTTTCTTTACTTTTTCAAAATCTACTTCATATTCCCATTTTTGATTTTGCCAAAATAAAAATAAAAAATAAGGCTTAAAGTGTGTTGACCATGTGTAAAATGCTACATTTGGAGTAAAACAAATCCTACACAACAGAATGAACACACCATCCCTAATGAAAGACATGGTGGTGGCAGCATCATGCTGTGAGATTATATTTTTGCAGAGTAAAAAGAATGAATTGTCAATAAAACATCCTTCACGTATCCTTATCTATTAACTTCACAGTTATGTGCTACTTTTCTTGATATGTCAGATAATTTCCCAGTAATAAAATAGATATGACTTTTTGCAAGACACTGCATCTACAGGAAGAGATGTTTTCCTCACACTATGTCTTTCCCATAGAGGTAGTAGGCCACGATCACTAGCCACTTAAGAAACTTCTGAATCAGCATGGTTGTGAAAGGAGAACAGGTCTCTGCTAAACCTTCTTCTTCTGAAACACAGAAAGAAAACAATGAACCAAACTTCCTAAACATCTGTTTCAGTTAAAAAGTCCTGCATAATTAATGTGGCTTTCACCTCTGAGGAAGCTGTCTATCTGTGTCAGAGTAAAACTATGATGGTGGATGTTGCAATCCTTAAGCAAGCGCCAGAACTGCAGGCGGGACATCAGGACGAAGTCGTCGGGAGGACTGGAACAGCCAAGTCCGCCGTAGAAACTATAAATACACTTCAGCTCTGTGTGTTTTCCCAGCAATACAGCCTCCACCTGTGACAGCATGGCCACAGCATCAGAGAGAGAGCAGGAGGAAAATAACTTGTTGAATGGTTTGGAAGAGCTGACCAGTTCACGCTCCGTTTTTCTGTCTCTATTTGGGATCTTCTTCAAGATACAGTCAATGTTTACAGCCATGGCAGAAACTGGCATGGATAAGTCCTGATCTAACAGAGGAAAGGCACCTGTGAGGACAAATTCCAATGTTATAATTAGGAAATGTGTTTTTAATGGACATTTAAATAAGGTATTTGTTTACCAAAAGCTGTTGGAGCTCCGTTTTCATCCAAGCAAGCTATCATCACATCATCATCGAACTCACATTCAAATACACGCTCACTCTTTGTTGAGAGTTTTCCCTAAAATCCAAGATGTAAACACATTTTTAGGATTATTAAAAGTTTTACAACATAAGGGTAATTTTTAGATGTTTTAAAACACAAGTGGTAAAAACAGATCCTGATAAGTATCAACAAACTTGCCGACCAATAGAAATACTCTTTACAGAGGCATGGAGATAAGAGAGGTGCGCTGCCGGAAAACCAAATAGTTAGGTTTGTTAGGGCGTCCCATAGTTCAGCCCATTCAAAATACAGGCTGATCTGTGACAGACCCAATGCTTTTGGTAGTTATATCACAAAATACACGCTCACTGACTGAGAGGTTATACTTCATTTTCTAGTTCTGCTGTTTGCCACAGCAAATGTCTTTTGTTTATCTAGAGCTAATTTCAAGCATATTCAGCTGATTTATAAATGTTACTGTTTAGTTTAAACGATCAAAGACGAGTAAAGCAACCTAAATTTATTTTTCTACTAGCATATTGGATATTTAGTATAAGGATATAATCTTAAAAGCACTTACCTCTTTACATTCAGTTGTATTTATTATATGCATTATACTATGTATAACTGTGCATGTAACAAACTGTTTTATCCATCTCAAACATATTCTGGTAACACTTTACAATAACCATCATTTATAAATGGTAAAGAGACCATTTATTAATGATTAACAGATAGTTTATAAATGTTTTATAATCATTTATAAACTGCATCTAAACTAAAGGTAAAGTAGATCATATTGCCTTTTCATGTTGTTTTACCAGAAACCCTAACATCAGTGGGCTTGTTGCCAAAGCACAATTTGACTGATTTATATTTCCTTGACATGTTATTTTAGTCCTAACTCTGACATCAGTGGACTTAAGACCTAGCCTTTATTTTTAATTTAACTTTTTAATAAGTTATCTGTTTATAAATAAGTTTATAAATGTATCAAAGATTAATAAACTATCGTTAAATCATTAATAAATGGTCTCTTTATCATTTATAAATGATGGTTTTGATGGTTACTGTAAAGTGTAACCCATATTGTTTGTTATTATTACTTAAGGCTGTGTAGAATCAGTGAGCAGGATGTGACATTTCACATCTGTTGACTATTTGGCTGTAGTTTATCATGGTTTACTGATGTTACTGATGTCAATGGAAATACTAGCATTACTAGCTAACTTCCTCTGACTATTTAAGCTGCCTGCGTCACCTCTGGTCTCTCAAATGTTGCCCATTGTCGCTAATGGAGCGGTCAGAACTCAGAACCTTTAATTTACAAAATATGTTTGGTTTTTCCGTTTAAAGACGAGTACTGGAACAAAGTTGACTCGTATGTTTCTACCTGATTCACCATTGCACATTTCATCGACCGGTGATTTGATGTGCAATGAATCTGTAGTCTGACTCCCTAAAATGAGTGACAAAAACTACTCAACGCTTGCATGGTGTTCTTAATTTTTGCGAGGATCTTGTAGTTTTATTATTGATTTGATGCCAAATTTATATCTATTATTGAACTCAATATTAGTCTAATGTAGCCTAAGCTAAACTTGTTAAAGTCAAAACAAACCAATGGAGAATCATTTTACTCAAATTTAAATGAAGTTAGAAATACTATAATACATAATTAAGCAATAAAATATTGCACAAACTAAATACATCTTCGAATCAAATTAAAAAATAAATAAATCAAATGAAAACAATTCTTAGTCGACTGCGTCTCCCCATAAGGAGAATAAAAGACAAAGAATAAAAAATGCCTAAAAAATAAAAATGGGGATTTTAGAAAAAGTTCTGAAAATACTCCAAAAAGCGTTATAAAATCTAGGTTCAACAAAATAAAGGACTGTTCTAAAAGAATTAGATCAATAATTAGATTATATATATTGAAATAAATAAAACTTGAAAAAACTGAATATGCCCTGAAATAAAATAATAATAAATAAAATAATATAATAAATTATTTAAAAAATCATATATCTAATAAATACATAAATGCAAAACAAATATGTAAATAAATCTTGAGGTAAAAACGAAAAAGAAAAAAAATTTCAAATAAGCAGAAAAATATTCATTTATTATGTAGTTATTAGTATTTCATTGTTACATTTTATTTATTTGATGAAAAGTCTATTAAGGATTTTTCAAGTTATTTAAGTCTATTTAAGCTGGTTTTCCATACAAATTGCACATAAATTAGTAAACAGGCATTTCAATACTCCTTCAGAAACTAAAGCCTTTACTTTAAATGGATTGATACTTTAGCATCAATGATAACTGCTATTAACTGCTGTCATATTATTAAATGAAAAACTTGAGGCCATGCTACGCCACTAAAATGTTGCTGTCTGTGTTTATCAGGGCTGCCAACAGGATGGCCTGTGTTTGAACCCGATTTTCATTTCACTTGTTAAAGTTTCTAATTCTTAGATGAACATTACTGTAGTATCCAACCTTTCCATGCTTTTTATCGTTCCTCCATTGTCCAGTGTAGATCGCACCACCCGAATAGTAAAAGGTTCCTTTTCCCTGTCTTCGACCTTCAATGAAATCCCCCTTGTACTGGTTGTTCTGAACATATTGCGATCCTTTTTTTGTCTTCACGAACCAGGTTTGTGTCCCAAATCCATTCTGGAGGAAAGTAGAGCCAATGAGTTTAAGAACCAAAGAACTAAACTTTTATCAAGTTTATATAAATATTAAAATATGATATTGTCTCAAAACGTGTCCCATAAATCATTACTTAGAGGGATAAAGCAGGACGTAAGAGTTTCCACAACACTGCCACTTTCATACCTGTAATCCATTTTGCCAGTTACCAACATACTGCTGTCCCAGAGCTATCCAGTTCATCCTGCCCTCTCCGTGTTTCAGATTGTTCCTCCACTCGCCAGTGTAAGTGTTTCCAGAGGGATAGCTGCTCAAAATCACTTATCTCTTTAATATTAAATTAAAAACAGTAAACTGAGGACATGACAAACTTACCGCCTCTCTCCTCTTCCCTCTATCATGTTCATCACCCAGTCACCTTTGTACCAAGAGGTCCTGTCCTTGTTATAATAAACTGTGCCCTAAATAAACAGAGTTTGGGTCAAAAGTTTACATCCACCCATAATAGGGACGGTGTCATATAACCGTTAAATTTGGGCTTTTAGTGATTTCTGGAAAGGTTTGGAGTTTTTATTTATTTTACAAAATATGATTTGAATTAATTTTACAAAATAGAAACTGTGTTCAACAGTTAGAGGGGATTTTGTTTTGTTATTGTTGCAAGCAAAGAATAGGTTTTGCAAATTGACATTTGAAAAAAAAAAAACACATTTTGTAAGTATAAATAAAAAAAAGAAGTGCAATTTAAATCCAGAAATTAAACTTTAAACGTATTATTTAAAAAAAAGGTTTTGAGAGTAAGTTTCCTGTTTTCTCAGATTCATATTTTTCAAATGTATTTTTTATATGTCTTTTTTTTATTTCAATATTATTTATTTATTTTACAAATGTTATTGTTTTTTCCGTGTTTTTTTTTCACTTTTTTCATTCTCTTCATTTCTAGGGGCTGCTTTCCTCTGGAATTGGTCTGCTGGACATTAGCTGCAACTTTATATTGGTCAGTGTGTGAAAGTTTGTACTGGGTTTGAAGTGAAGAAATGATGATCTGTGAAACGCAATTTGAAAAGAAAACAATTTGTTAAACTCCATAAATAGTTGCAGTTAATTTTTGAAAAACTTGAAATTGAGAAAAATTTAAGTTTGAAAATATACAGTAAGTATAAAACGATTTGAGAAAAAGATCTGCAAAAATAAATACAATAGTAAAAGAGAAACAACAGAGATACTTTCTGATGAAAATGTTTTCCAAAGTTTAATTTCTGATATTCTTTTTAAATATATTTTTTTCAAAATTGTATTCACAAAAAAGTATTATTTGCTCTCAACAATAATGAACAAAATTGACTCCACATTTACTGTTTTGTGCCGTTTTAAATGTCTAATGCATATGAAGTAAACAGAATAACTTGTAACTAGAAGTACTATGTATGGTTTGGATGAATATAAATTTACTACTGTAAGTATTTATCTCAAAAGCATAACACTTGAAAAATTGATATTAGATAACATGTGACTCTCCTGTCTTGTTATCTTATTTTATTGTTTGTAAAGATATCGATTTTCTTATTCTGTTCTTGAGAACTAGAGAATTTTATTTGCTTAAATCTTTTATCTTTGCCTTATTATATCATATTAACAAATCATCCCAGATATCAATACAGGATTCTTTTAACTCACTTTAATGTCTAGATGGTTGAAACTTGGGGCAGTAGGATTTTAAAATTGCAGAATTGTCCCCCAAAGACATAAAAAACCTGTTTCAGAATAGATAAAGCAGGCTAATATTTAGCTTCTACATTGCCCAAAACCTTGACTATATAATAAAGCTAATGTTTAATAGCCCACTCCATGTAGGAAACAGACCATTTAAAATAAGCTCTTCATGTTCTGTGAGGCAGAGAGATCAAATACCCAACCAGGAACCTATCAGAAGCTTGTTGATGGCTACAAAAGTGTTTAGCATCTTTGTGAATCACCAAAGTACATTTATCCAAATATTAGAGAGGATGTGTGTATATATTTTAGCCTGCTTATAATTCTGACCCTGTTTGGAGAAAAAAACATTTTAAAATATAAGCGATAATACAAGAGGTAAATGAGTGAATCCTACCTTCCCGTGCCTCTTTCCTTGATGCCACTGTCCTCTGTAAGTCACGCCATCTTTTGCACATTTGTAGGTTCCCATCCCGTGTCTTACACCTCTAAGGACTTCCCCCGTATAGGTGCTACCGTCTCTCCATGTTAAGATGCCATGACCGGTTGGCACATTGCACACAAATTCACCCTGACAGATTCAATACTTTAATCCACTTTGTTTTTAACACAATGAGTGTAATAAGTGCATGAGTGGTGTTAATAACTTACCACTTAGGGACCCTACCTCATATTTCACACCGTTTGCTTCCATGAGTCCTTTGGAGAAAATTCCCTTCATAAGATAGTTTTAATATGAATGTTAAATTCATTGTGATGAAAATAAATTTGATTTGTGTTGCATAGCAGTACATTTAAATGTTAAACTGTTTGCATGTCACTTAATGTACCTTGTACTCATGTCTTCCTTGAAATGAAGCTTCTTCTCCATGAAATTTTTCGTCTCTGGTTGTTCCTTCGCACCTGTTGCTATTGATCACAATACTGTATGGGGTGAATTATGTTCCTTTTATAGTTCCAAGCAAACAGCACTTTTTGTAAACTGAAAAAAATAAATCAAATCCAATCCAGCAACAAAAATTTGAACAATGTGTTAATCCAAAAAAGGTTTTGAGAGTAATTTTACTTTTTCAGATTTTGTTTTTTATTTTTGTGAAGTTTATTTTCCGTGGGGTTTTTTTTTTTGTTTGTTTTTTCAAAAAGCAAGAAATATTTTTTGTACAGATTTGCTATTTTCAAAATTGTACATGTTTTTATCATTTCTTTTTTTTTCTTTTTACAGATTTTTAAATCTAAAATAATCTTTTTCAAATTTCTGTTTTTTAGATTGAGTTTTATGATTTGTGTTATTTTCAAATTGTGGTTTACAGATCACATTCTCTTTACTTCTGGTTGAGGGCTTTTATCTGGAGTAAAGAGTGAAGATGCATTTCTATTGGTCTGCATGGACTTCAGCAACAACAAGATATTGGTCAATGTGCATATCCAAGAGTGAGTTTTTGTACTGGACTTGAAGTCAAGAGAACACATGAATAAAAGTAAATCTGAAAATATAAAAAAGTATTATATAATAAAATATAATTTAAAAAATGAAAAATCAAATTGAAACTACAGCAAAGTTACTCCCAAAACATTTTTCTTTTTAAAAGGTTGTCCAAAGTTCCTTTTCTGATTGTAATCTTTCTTTTCCTTTCAAATTTCATGTAAGAATTTTTTGTTTTTCGAAATGATCAGAAAATGTTCTTACAAAAATAATGGAACTAAGTTCATTCGTTAGGAATTTAAGCGTTTCTACCTTTTGAGGTTTAATATTGGCATCTGAATTAAAACAATTATTTTAAACCTCGTCTATAGTGTTAAATTAGTAATTATTTAAGCTACCTTCCTATATTCGGAAAATCAGAAGCAGAAGGTTGATGCATATCTTATTTCTGTGTTTGCTTGTCAGGGTCTGAGTCCGGTTACAGAATATCCGCTATTTTCCCGATGAACGTATCAAATTTTTTATTAAAAACTATACCTTTCTCCGTCCTTTGTGCTCTTTTTCATAACTGCATCTATATCTTGTCTATCTTGCTTCGTTCCTAACGATTGCTCAGACCCCCCGTTAATGTAATTTGTTTTGTTTATATCTCCACATCTCTATGGTAACGAGGCACTTTTAATAACGGCAGCCTAAATAGGTCAAAAAGGGCCCCCAAGCTCAAAACATCAATGAAAGGCTTGAATAAATATGGCAAATGCTTATTTAGTATAAATTAAAGAAAAACGCAACAATCACATGGAGAATATATTCAAACTACAGTCATAAAAATGTATTCGAGAAATAGCATTTATTGGCTTTTGTGTCAAACGTAAATGTATTTTAATTTTTAATCCTAGAGGCCAAACACATCCCAGGGGCTGCCGGTTTCCCATCCTTGACTTTGGCATTTCAGGGATTAACAAGTCTTTCTCTGTGTTTCTGATTCATCGGCTGCGTCCTGCGCAGGCTGGATTTGTCGGCCGGTTACGTCATAGCGCGCGCCTCGGCCTGTTCGGATCCCTAGACTCCTTCCTATGCGGCCATCATTTGGCCCGTTTCGAAGGATGGGTCCCGTGTATCCTATGTAGCCTTCGTAAGACGGCAGTTTCGTGCTCAGAGGAAAGGGAAATGGAGACGAATAGTGGTGAATATTGTAAATGCAGCTTAATATAATAAAATTAAGTAAATAGTTCTGTCTTAAATTAATGGAAATATATTTTTAAAAGGATATGGAGTCAGATATGTGACAGTAATGTTTGGTTTATTGTGAGGGTTTATTCTGTGACTTTATTTATGGGTTTGGCTGACATTTAA